>JANHFN010004944.1:150943-163894 GCA_032468175.1 Toxicocalamus goodenoughensis
ATTCGCTGTACACCGCCCCGAGTCCTTCGGGAGAGGGGCGGTATAGAAATATTGTTTAATAATTAATAATAATAATACACCACTTCAAACTTGATTGCAGAAAGTATGACTTCAGCGATAGAGAGGTTAATGCCCGGGACACACTACCTGACTCTTGCCATCCCCCAAACCCCCACTCCCTTTCCCTCAAACTAACCACTATTGACCTCACCCCTTTCTAAGAGGTATGTAAGAGACGTGCATAAGCGCACAATCATGCCTACTGTCCCTGTCCTATTGTCCCCAATTATTCGTACCCATTTCCTGTACTTGTACTTATGTTTATTATCTTGTAAGTTATTGACAAATAAATGAAATAAATAAAGTAAATAAAATAAAATATGGAGAAGGAAGACAGTGCAAGATAATTGTATTTTCCAGATATGTTCTGCCATCTTTGTTTTTTCTCCTGGTCTGAAAATTAAGGCGTTGAATTGCACTCTAGAATAGCATCTTTCCCAATTTTTGCAACATTTAAGAGGGGTGGATTTCAACTCCCAGAAGTCCTTCTTAACGTTGCCATGGTTGAAAAAACACTGTTCAATTCTTGGGTTGAAATGACAGCTCAGAAGACAGCCTAGAGTAGACCTTACAAATATAGACCCCATCAATATTTTGTTTTCAGGCCAGCTCCAATGCATGATCTTGGTCTGCAAACTGATTTTTTGTTACCCTCCAGGAAAAAGTGCTGAGGTTCCATTTTGCCCCTTTCAAGCCTCGCTTTTCCATTTCCCTGGGGCAGAAAACCCACGTGGGGTTTTCCTTAATAGCTCTGCCTCTACAACAGGTTTCTTTCTCCCCCCTCCCGCTACCGTCTTGAAAAGCATTATTCATATATTATTAATTAACCTTCTGGAGCCGACGTTACTTTCCTTATTAGGCCCGACGTGTTTATTATTTAAAATATTCCCGTAACATTTTTGTTTTTATTTTGAAACCTCCAGGGTGCTGTACAAGTGCAAATAATTCTTGACTCTTTTATGTACACTGAGAGCATTTGCACCAAGACAAATTCCTTGTGTGGCCAACCACACTTGGCCAATAAAGAATTCTATTCTATTCTATTCTGTTCTGTTCTATTCTATTCCCATTCTCTTCTCTATTCTCTTCTCTCTTCTAATTTATCTTGGGTGGTTCCCCCCCTCATTTTCTTTTAGGAACGATGTGAGGGTGTTTGATGGAGAAGTCAGTTAGACAGTGCAGTCCTACATTGTTTCCCCAAAAATATAACCTACCCAGAAAGTAAATCCTAGCTTGATTTTTACATGTGTGCCCAATATAAGCCCTAACCCCAAAATAAGCCCTAATTAGATCCTGCCCACTCTAGGGTGCACAGGTAAAACTTAAGCCAGGGTGAGGATGGGGGGTGGTGGAGCTGCCCTACTACTTACCTTTGGACAGTTGTAGTCAGGCCTCGCACATCCTGACATCTACCTTGCCGATCCATTTCTTCTGCAGCTGGCAAGGCTGGCAAGGCTTTCCTGAAGGCCTCTGTAAGTGATAACAAAGTTCTGGATCGATCCAGAGCTCTGTTATCGGCTGCAGAGGCCTTCAGGAAAGCCTTGCTGGCCACAGAATAAGTAATTCCTGAAGGTCTCTGACACTGAAAAGGAGGCTGGGTTGACGCATGCAAGTCATCCTCCGAAAATAAAACCTGGTGCCTTTTTTGGTGGCAAAATATATGGTATGTTGTGAGTTAATTTTGTGAGTTTGCTTGCTAGCAAATTTTATGGGTTGGCTTGCAAATTTTATGTGACAGACCCAGGTAGCCGATTCAATACTTTCATAAATATTTATATTTACATACAAGCCATGTCCAGCCAGTTACATCAATCTACACCCACAAATTAAGCCACGCCTACAGAACAGGTTGTTAAGACATTTGAATTCATGTTAGTGGTCCCCAGGATTTAAAATTATGAGTTTGGTGGTCCCTGAGGTCCAAAAGTTTGGTGACCCCTGTCCTATACGTTTATAGTTTTATAGGAGGAATCTTTTAGCATTTCTCTCCCCAGCTGTTAAGCACACTGCAAAATGCCTGATGTTTCACATTCACAAATGTGTTAAAATGTGCAAATATGAATAAGTAAATCTATTTTCCTACGCCACATTAAGGCTGGGGTAGCTACATTCCTGGCTGCAGAAGCAGCTGGTTCCTGCTGACGTCTTCAGATGGACATGAAAGAAATCGGCGCTTCCATTGTTCGCATTTTGAACTAGTTGCCAACTTAGCTATAGGCAGGATTGAGGGGCGAGTGACTTGCCCTGCACGGACGTATGGGGGGAAAATTGCAGATGTGCTTGTTGGAACTGCCACAACTCATAGACAAATGTGACTAGCAATTTACTGTTGGCTGGATTGTTGGAAAGATTGCTGCAACAAAATATGTGATGCAATAAAAATTCAGTCTTGGATGCATCCTACTGTCCTAAATGTTAGAAATTATTATGATGGTTGGTTGAACAGTCAGCCAGATGTTTAGGCTGAATTTGGCATTTTATCCACCTATTGAGTCTTTCCCAAGGACTTGGGAGGCAGATGTTCTTATTTGACGATTTTAAAAGTACCATCATAGCTGTTTTGCCTTTTGCAATTAACAGATAATGAATAACAGATAATCAGAGTTGGAAGGGACCTTATACATCATCTAGTCCAACCCCTCACCCAAGCGGGAGACCCTACACCATTTCTGACAAATGGCAGTCCAATCACTTCTTGAAAGTCTCAAGTGATGGCGCTCCCACAACTTCTGAGGGCAACTTTTGTTCCATGGGTTGGTTGTTCTTACTGTCAGAAAGTTTCACCTTGTTTCCAGATTAAATCTCTCCTTGTTCAGTTTCCATCCATTATTCCTTGTCTGGCCAACAGGCGCTTTAGAAAACAGCTTGACCCCTTCTACTCCCTGTGGTAGCCCCTCAAATATTGGAAGACCACTATCATGTCTCCCCTGGTCCTTCTCTTTACTAGACTAGCCAGGCCCAGTTCCTGCAACCATTCGTTGTACGTTTGAGCCTCCTGTCGCCTCATCATCCTGGTTGCTCTTCTCTGTACTTTTTCTAGAGTCTCAACATCTTTTTTATAATGTGGTGAACAAAACTGGATGCAGTACTCTAGGTGTGGTCTTACTAAGGCTTTATAGAGTGGTATTAGTACCTCCCTTGATCTTGATTGTATCCCTCTGTTAATACAATTTAGGATTGCATTAGCTTTTTTGGCTGCTGCTGCACAGTGCTGGCTCATGTTGTTGTTGTTTGTTTGTTTGTTTGTTTGTTGTTGTTTGTTCTTCTTTGTTGTTTGTTGTTTGCTGTTGTTTGTTGTTGTATGATTGTTGTTTGTTGTTGTATGTTTGTTGTTTGTTGCTGTTTGTTGTATGTTTTTGTTGTTTGTTGTTGTCTGTTGTTTTTTGTTGTTTGTTGCTGTTGTTGCTGCTGCTGTTTTGTTGTTGTTGTTAAGTCACACAGTCAGCCAGATGTTTAGATTGCCTTTGGCATTTTTGTCTATCAAGTCCAAGAATTTAGGGCAGTGTTTTTTGGGAACTTTAAATTGTACAGACTTCAACTCCCAGAATTCCCCAGCCACCATGCTGAGTTGAGAATCCTGGGAGTTGAAGTCTACCCATGTTAAAGGACTGTAAGGTAGCTGGGGAGTTCTGGGAGTTGAAGTCCATTGAGAAACACTGCGCTATGGCCTCTAGTTCATGGACTTCAGGGGTACTGCATAAAATGAAGCTTTCATGAAGAGCCACCACAGGACTGCCTGTCCTACAGAGAGGGATATTGGGCTCTCTTCTCCCCACGTGCAGGACAGGCCACAACCTGCCATCTTCCCAAAGCAGCCATGTAGGTAAAAGAGACATGAGCTGCCTTGCGGTGGCAAGGGAGCCTCCATGTACAGGAGCAGCATAACCCTACAGGGCATTCCAGACAAGGGAAGGAATTGCATCCCACCTTGCGCACTTCCAAGCACCGTCCCAGGGAAAAAGCATTGCACCCAGATTCCAGCAGTTGCAACCCCTAATCTCGCAAAGCAGCAGAATGGAGGGCAATTGCACGCACTTCATGCGCACCTGCACCAATGCAAGCGTGCAAAGAGCCCCGCCCAGCAAGGTTGCAAAGGGGTCTCGTACGGAAAGGCCTCCCAGCCCCGTTTCTTCCCCACAATTCCCCAGCACGTACCTGCCACCAGCTTACCCTTGAGGGCGGCCATCTTTATACCTGGCACTGCCAGGCTCGGCTTCTTCGCCTTTTAGGCGCGGTGAAGCCAAAAGAGAACTGGCAACGGCGTCTCCGCGGGGCCAAAACGAGGCGGAGGAGAAACAGCGGCTGCTCGCAAAGCAGGGGGAGAACCGCCGCTGGGTCCGAGCGCCTCCGTTTTTTAAGAGTTTCCCCCAAATAGCTACTATTTAACAACAACGACAACAACAACAAGGAAGAGGTGACAATGCAAGGCAAGAATACTGTACTTAGGGAGGGCGGGGCTCTTTCCGATCTGGAGTGGTATTCAAAATGCATTGGGGGGGGAGGTGTTTCTTGCAAAGCAGGGTTTTCTTTTCCCAAAAGCTGAATGCACACCTGCCCCGAAGGACCCGCCTTTGCAGGCTGTCTGTACATGCCCACCCCGTGCAAACTCCCGCTCAGCCTTGCCATAAGGCTGCCCGTCCCACCTTGCAGGGCTGTTGGGAAGATATAGGGGAGAGAAAGCAGCAAAGGGGCATAGGGAGGAGGGAAAGAGGGGAGAGCAGCTCAATAAAGCGTCCGGAGCCTTCTCCCCATTGCAAAAGGTTCGGGAGCTGCGCTTGTTTGCCCGGCCGGACAACTCGCCACCCTCGCAGAGCAGAGCCACCCGGACCTTTTTTTCCCCGGCGGAACCTTCCTCCGCGGAGGGCGCATTGCCGGGCGGAATCCTTTGGGGGACGGACGCGCCGAAGAGGCGCCCGAGGAGCATGGCGGGCTTCGCTGCGGCCCCGTCTCCACGGCAGCGGCTGGACACGTGCTTGGAGCTCCTGGGCGCCGCCGCGGGTCGCCCCGAGCAGTTCCTCAGGTAGGGACGGGCTAAGAGGCGGGTTCGGGCGGGGATCGGCCTCCCCCGAAGCGTTGCACTACAATGCCCATCGCTTCCAGCCTGCGGGGCGGGCGGAGGGACCCTCCTGGACGCGGAGGAGGCTGGGGGATGAACCGGATCCGCGGGAGGAGACCCTCCTCCGGCCAAGCACCCGCCGCGTCCCCTGCCTTGCAGTGGCCGAGCCTCTGGCTGCCAGGTGGAAATCCGTCAAACTACAATAAAACAAACTAATGATTTATTAAAATTGTTTGCTGTCCAATTTTCAATGGGTCTGTGACTCGCACAGCATCAAAGAAATTGCAATAAAATGGATAAAACGTAATTATGATTTATTAAACTTGTACGCCACCTGATTCTCAATGACTTTGGGTGACTCAGAACAAAAAAACTATAACAGCAATATCTAAAAAGTAAAGATAAAAGTTGGTATGTGCTGTGAAATGAGGACATGGAGGGTCAACCAGGCTTAAAGAAGGGGCCAATCTCATTTGGCAAGTGGCCTGTAACCTCTTTGCCTTCCAGTGTCCAGGATGGCCTTGCTGCTGACTTCGTTGCTCTGACCAAAGCGCTCTACGATTTTCATCACGCCCTCCGAGGAGAAGCCGTGGCTGGAAGCCCTTTGGAACAGCTGGTGGTTGAAAACTTCGACGAGGAACAGATCTGGCAACAGCTGGAGCTGCAGAACCATGCTGTCCTGGGGTCCTTGAAGAAAGTGGTCGCGAGAAACGTGGAGGATGAGGGAAAGGGGTTGCTTTCCCTTCTCCCAGACATTGAGGAGGAGGAAGATGAGGCAGGAGATGGTGAGGAGGACATGGATGTGGAGGACCAAGCGGAGAAGGAACCCAGCAGCAGTCACAGTGAAGAAGAAGAAGAAGAAGGGCCTGACCAGAAGAGAAGCAATTCGGAAGCCTCCAAAAGTGGTCCTTTCAGCGACGAGGATTCTGAGCTGGACTTTGATATCGATAAGTTAGAGCAGCAAACCCAAAAGTCAAAGAGCGTTAGGAAAAAGTGGGGGACAGACTCCCTGGTGGACGACAGATTTTTCAAACTCTCCGAGATGGAGGCTGCGTTGGAGGCGGAGGAGAAAGAAGGAGAGAGAGAGAATGACAGCGATGGAATAGATTACTTCGAAGAGATTCTCTCTGAAGATGATGAGGAGGAGGAGGAGGAGTTTGGAGCATTGAAGAAGAAGGTAAGCGCTTGGGAGAAAACATTGTGTTTACATAAGGTAAGTTTAGTCTGCTCTTAAAGGTGATATTATTTTGAGGCAGACAAACTTGGAAAGAATAGGATTTCAAAACCCATTCTCCAGATCAACTTAGAATAGCTGACTGGGGAATTCTGGGAATTGAAGTCCACAGGCATTGCTGCAAATAGAATAGTTATCAAATTTGCACAATTATTTTTAAAATTCTGCTTTGCTTACATGCATCCTTTGAAACAAAGGGGACTCTTCCTGGAAAATCCCACAGCAAAACTCTGCAAATATATCCCACATATATTGAGAAGAACAGTTGTTTTAGTCATTCTTATTCCAGTGTGTTAAATATTCACTGTCCACCAACTTCTGTTTTCTTCTTCCTCAGGCAATTAAAAGTGCTCGCGAGCTTAACTATCAAGATTACTTTGATCCTGTGGATGAGAGCAGCAATCCCCTGGATGAAAAGGAAGATGACCAAAATAGCCAGAGTGGAGAAAGTGGAGAAGAGGAAGAGGAAGGAGGCAGTGCTCCTGAGTAGGTGGCTGATCTCTAAAGGCACAGTTCTATTTTAATAAGGAGTTATAAAATCTTTAATACATCTGTAATGCAAACTTTGTAGATACTTCATTAATAACAAATATATTCAGTAAGAGCCAGTTGGTGTGGTGGTTCAGTTGCTGGCCTAGAAACTAGGAGATTGTGAGTTCTAGTCCTGCCTTAGCCATGAAAGCTGGTTAGGTGACTTTGAGCCGATCACCAGGAATCTGTGAGTTCTAGTCCCACTATCATAGGCATGAAAATCAATGGGTGGCTTTGGGCCAGTCACTCTGTCTCACCCCAACACACCTCACAGGATTGTTGTGGAGAAAATAGGAAGAGGAAGGCAGGATAAAAATGCAATAAATAAAAATATGTGCCTAATGAATATTATTGTTGGACAGGAGCGCTGAGGATATGGGTGAAATGAGACAGACCGAACGTGGAAAAAGCAAAGACCCTTCGAAAAGAGTGACTTTCTCCTTGCCCTTCGACAGCGACGTGGAAGAGGAAACTGTCTCGTTCCAGGGGAAATCTAGCAAGCCGCCCGAAATGAAATCGTCCTTTGAGAAAAGACAGGAAAAGGTGAACTTGCGCTAGGCCTAAATCCATTCACGCTGTTATCTGAAAAGCTCTTTATAAATACAAAATCTTCAGGCTAGGAAGAAAAGAAACGAAGCGAGGCAGGGACAAGAAATGGGTTAAAACCTTTGTGCCTTGGGAATGAGAGATTGCTCGTTTTCTTCTTACAGATGAGTGAAAAAATAAAATCCCTGGAAGAGGAGCTGCTGAAGGAGAAGCCATGGCAACTGAAGGGCGAAATTGTGGGGCAGAAGAGACCAGAGAACAGCCTCTTGGAGGAGATGCTGCTGTTTGACCATGCAGTCCGAATGGGTAACCCTTGAATGGAGCACAGAGATGCTTTATCTTAAAAGCTCGGGGGAAGAAATGCTCCTTAGCATTTATGAATCGGTTTATTTGATTTTTATACAGATAATAACACAGGGTGGTGAACATTTCCAACCCACCTTCCTCCTCTTCCTTTCCTCACAGCAACAGCCCTGTGAGGTGTTTTGGGCTGAAAGAGAGTGGCTGGTCCAAAGTCACCCACCCGGCTTTCATGTCTAAGGCTGAACTAGAACTCACCGTCTCCTGGTGATCGGCCCAAAGTCACCCACTTTCATGCCTCAGGGAGGACTAGAACTCACAATTGCCCTTGTTTCTAGACCACCACCTGAACCAAATTGGCTCTTGTAACTAGGAAAGCTGGTTTGTACGTGGCCAAGATAGTTCCATCATCTGGAACTATCGGAAAGGATACTGTTAAATCTCACTGGGTTTGGGGGTTTTTTTGTGTGTGTGTTCTCAGCTCCGATGGTCACAGAAGAAACAACTCTTGAGCTGGAAGAGATTATCAAGAGAAGGATAAAAGATCAGGTGAATAATTTAAAAAAAAATCTTTCTCATTTATGCTGTTTGAGAGAGGAATCTCCCCTTTAGCTACCCTAGCTGCTCTTCAGGTGGTCTGGATTGTGGGTATCCTTGAAGGCTGTGGAGAAGATAGTTTTTCTCTTTTGTAAGAATCCTTAAGATCCTGTTGCTGTGGAATTTTTCCAAGGAAGCTTCAGGATTAAAAGGTTGCCAAGTTTTCATTATTCTGGCGTGGCTTTTTTTTAAAAAAAAAACTCTCTTTACATTGTACAGATTTGTGTTCTTAACTCCTGCGATTTTGTCAGCTAATTTTTATGGCTTAACTCCAGAGAATGAATTGCATCAAGGTGAAGCTAACGCAAAGTGAGATGTTCATTGCTACCTGCAGCAAGCATTGCTCCGGAGTGTCTTTTTAAAAACCCAACACATACACATACACACTGCTGAAATATCATGTTAATATTTTATGTTCTAGGCTTGGGACGATGTTGTCCGTAAAGAAAAACCGAAAGAAGATCCGTTTGAGTATAAGAAGCGTTTGGCTCTGGATCAGGAGAAAAGCAAATTGAGCCTGGCTGAAATTTATGAGCAGGAATATTTGAAACTGAACCAGGTGTGTTACTCTCTCTTACTGAAATGTAGGATGCACCTCTGCCAAAGCGGTTTGGTTATTTCCACTTGAAGACTCAGGAAGTGGCAGTTGTGTGAATAAGTAAGAAGAAAAAAAGAATTGCAATTCAGTTGCTAATTCTTAAGTGGATTTCACTGATTTGCTTTTGCTTTTTGATTCTTCTTGAATTATGTGTTAGGATTGGACAAAGTTGCAATAGGATGGTTAGAAATTAAGTTTGGGTTTTTAAGAAAAAACCCCCACCCAAAATAGCCTACACTTTTGAGAAATATTTCAACAGCGCTCAAGTGTAACTTGGGTTGATGCAGATTAAAAAGTTTCTCAGACCCTGTTTTATACCAACATATTTAACTTCTTGGCATTCAGCTGTAAAATACTACAAATCATCATTTTATAAAAGAAACCAAACCTTATATTTTAGATGAGATTAGAAAATAAGATACCTTCTATCCGGCCATTTTTTAAAAAGAATTGTGCTCCTTAATCCCATGTTGTGTTAATGCAGAAAAAAACGGAAGAGGAAGAAAAACCTGAGCATATCGAAATACAGAAAATGATGGATTCTCTCTTTGTCAAACTGGATGCCCTGTCCAACTTCCACTTCATGCCAAAACCAGTAAGTACGGTGTCCTTGCAGACTTGGGAGCAAGCTTTGAGTAGAAAGGTTGAGAATACTGTCTCCTCTCCTTAGCAGACTTTTTAAGTCCATATTCATGTTTCTCAGCCTTGACGACTTTTAAGATGGGGGGACTTCAACTCCCAGAATTCCCCACCAGCATGGGGAAGTTGAAATCTCCCCGTCTTAAAATAATCAAGATTAAGAAACATCGTTCTGTATGTTTTTATGTCTCTGTAGGATGATAAGTAGAGATGAAATGCAGCTTTTAGGCATTTTACCACCCAATTCCCCTTCGTTTATTTTTGGGACTGCAATTGTTGCATGATGTTGACCTGTATATACATCATGCCTCTTTTTTGGTTTTGTTTCTTTCCTGTAGCCTGTGCCAGAAGTTAAAATCGTGTCCAATCTCCCAGCAATAACCATGGAAGAGGTCGCTCCGGTGCACGTTAGCAATGCTGCCCTTCTAGCACCGGAAGAAATCAAGGTGGGTGGCATTAAGGTTTCCTGTTCTCCATCACTTAGCTGGTCCCATCCTTGGGAATCTGGTTCCATGCCAGGTTCAAGTCAGAGGGAGCTCACGCAGTTGATTTGACCCACACACCCAATGTGATGAGCCAAAGGGGCGTGGCACAAAGGCAACACAGTCACACAAGTAAGAGTCCCTTTAGTACCTCCAACTTTGCCTCCAATGTCCAGGTTACTTTCGGCTGGAGAAAAAAAAATTCCCAGGAGTGGAGGAAATTCAGTCCGAAAACAAAGTACATACAAACTGTAACTAAAAATCCACACAAACCAAGCTGCAGTAATTAACTTGACAGGCAAGAGAAGGAGAAGGAATTCCAGACTTGAAAGGCCAGCAAAACACACACAGTTAGGAAGACGCCAGGAACCCAGATAAGCCTCAACAATACCAGATAATTCACGATTTGTTCTCAACAGTTTGCTGTGTGCAACCTCCCTTTTTACACACACTGTTCCCAGCTGCAGCTAATGAAGGGAATCAGGGCCCTTTCCTCCCACGTAAGCCACGCAATCCACATTACTCCCTTCTCCGTTCCTGCATGCCTTAAGATGAAGAGGGGGTGGGCCTTGGTCTTCCTCTGAATTCCCTCTGCCTTGTTCTACCTCTCCCCTGTTCTGCCCAACCAGACTTTGCCCTTCTCCAGTTTCCTCCACAGACAACAGAGCCACACTCCCACTCATGACACCCATCGCTGCTTTTCTTAACACCGGTGCCTCCTTCGCCTAAAGTGAAATGATGTCATTTCAGTGGGTCTGGAGGCTGGGGGGATAATTCCAGCAAACACCTCCAAAGATAAAGCAAAAACTTTCTTGGGTTGTGGACATGTTAGTGGCAGGCCTGGGTTGGGGGTCACGGAGGTTTCTGAGTTCCCTGCTAAGATTTGTGGGATCAATATTGTTTGTTTTTTGTTTCCCTCCCCAAAAAATGCTTCACTTGCTTGGATTTTAGGAGAAGAACAAAGGGGGCGATGTGAAAACCGATGCTGAGAAGACGCCCACGGATAAGAAACGGGATCGTAGGAAGAAGAAGCTGATGAAACGCGTGAAGCTAAAGGAGAAGGAGAGGCGGCAGAAACTTCTGGAAAAGAAATCGGAACCTGGCACCAAGCTCAGCAAAAAAGCCTCCGAGGCCCAGTTGAAAAAGCTGACCAAGGAAAGGGGCACCTCGTTGCTTAAGGTAATACTTGATGACGGGGGACCGGAGACCCCTCAGACCCCAAAGCTCCTCTGTCCGATGCCCCCACCGTGAGAGCAGCTTCCGTTCGGATAATATTTGCTGCCTGTGGGCTGGCAGCTTGTTTTCTACAGCTGGGCAAAAAATGGTCCCAGCTTGTCCGGGCTCTTCCAAACCACCGCAGAGGGGAGGGAAATTCAGATCTGGGGGTGGGGGGGGAGAAGGATTTCATCATTTCAGATCCTCTGAGTGATCTTGGATCAGATTCCCGTCTATTCTCTTTCCAATCCAACGACAGGTTTGGTTGGGAAGAGAACGACTGTAAAGCAGTGCATTCCTTAAATGCCTCAGATAATCGCCTGGGCAGCCGAAGCTGTTGGCGCACAAGATTATTACTGGAGAGCATGATTGATGACTCTTGGCTATGGATGTGTCCCATTGGAGAATATGCATCCTGGGGGTGTACATCCAGAATATACATTTGAATGGGGGTGTATTGTCAGAGTCCTGACAGCTGACAGGATAGCAGTCTTCCAGTGTCTAAGGAGATGCCCCAAAGAAGAGGGAGTCAAGCTATTCCCCAAAGCCCCTGAAGGCAGGACAAGAAGCAATGGATGGAAACCAATCAAGGAGAGAAGCAACCTGGATTAAGAAGAAACTTCCTGACAACGAGAACATTTAACCAGTGGAATGACTTGGTTTCAGAAGTCATGGATGCTCCACCACTGGAGGCTTTTAAGGGGAGATTGGACAACCATTTGTCTGAAATGGAATAGGGTGTCCTCTTTTGAGACGGGGCTTGAAGTAGACCACCTCCAGGGCCCCTTCCAGCTCTGCTATTCTATTAACTGGCCTCTCTCCCTTGGCGCATGGGGGGGGGTGAGGGCATCTTCCTAATTCCTTCAGGGGTGAGAAACGTTGCCTTAGAAGATCCTCCAACGCACGACAAATCTAGAAAGGCCACAGTTGATTCCCAGGCAAGTATTTGCAGGTAGGGAAAAATATTCAAGATTCAGAAACACCTCTAGTCAATAAAATGCCGAGGTTCAGATTCTACCCTCAGGGAACCCTGCCTCCATCTTAAGTGTGGCAAGATCTTTGCGAGAAGCCCTGAGCCTCCTACAGCCCCCTCTTTGAATTCTTGCAACACCAGGATCAGCGTTGCTCCAAAATTGTAGTGGAGAACATCCTGTTCTTTGGATGCCCCTAAAGCCACCGGAGTTCAGCCCCAGCAGCTTCTCAAGGCTGCTGTTTTTGCAACCGAGCTGCTCCGTAACTTGTTTCATCTTGTTTTCTGGCAAGGACCCCCAGTTCCCTTCAGTCGTAACCCTGGAATGAGGACACCAGGAAGCCTTAGAACAGAGGTCTCCAAATTTGGCAACTTTAAGACTTATGAACTTCAACTCCCAGAATTCTGGGAGTTGAAGTCCACAAGTTTGGTGGGGGACTCCTGCCTTAGAAGAAGAAGCTCCAGAGAATAGAGATAAAGGCTCCACTGAAGAACATTAAGAGCATGGTGGATCCCAGATAACAGATAATCAGAGTTGGATGGGCACCCCCCTCCCGCCCAACCGGGAGACCCTACACCATTTCTGACAAACGGCAGTCCAATCTCTTCTTGAAAGTCTCCAGGGATAGCACTCCCACAACTTCCGAGTTCTCCCTGCCAGAAAGTTTCTCCTTATTTCCAGGTTAAATCTCTCCTTGTTCAGTTTCCATCCATTATTCCTTG
>JANHFN010004944.1:177616-189450 GCA_032468175.1 Toxicocalamus goodenoughensis
ACTCGAGCCTGCAGTAATTGCAAGCAGCAGATGTTAATAACAGCTTTCCGGCTGTTGAGCCTGTTGAGCCACCAGAGAAGGGAGGTGGGTTGGAGGAGGAGAGGAAGAGGACTGTGGGGTCCTTGGTGCTCTCTGAGCTTGGTTATTTTCTTGCAAATGTTTCATTACCCCAATGGGTAACAACTTCAATTCTAGAAGGAGTGGGGTTTGCGCTCCTTCCAGCACTGATGATGTGACCTAGTTGGGTCATGAAACGTCTGTAAGAAAAGCTCGAAGAGCATCAGGGATCCCACAGTTCAACCCCGAGCTACAAATACTCTCTTCTGTCAAAAGTGTCTTAATGTATCTTTTATGTGTGGGAGTTTTAAATGGGATTATGTCCCCTGTCCCAAGGCTTTTCCCCTGGACCTGCACACAAGGAGTTTTTACAAGAATCGCCAGTCGGCCATTGAGGCAAAGTTGCAGTCGGTGCACGATGCATCAACGGAGACCCTCCAGAAGTGGGTGGGCGAAGTGTGGGGAGCCCAGGAGGGCAAAGCATCAGTGCTGATCACTTGGGACCGCTTCTCTTCCCTCCAGCAAGCCCAGGTGAGTGGGGAACAGCACCTCCACAGAGCCCGTACTTTGCAGATGCACAAAGTGCCAGGTTCCCTACTAGCCTCTCCAGAGATGGTTAGAAAACCACTCTAAGGTTCTGGAAACTTTGGAGCCCTGCTGCCCAAAAGGATGGGCTGGGGTATTCTGGGAATTGAAGTCTATCCACTTCTGATAGTTCAGACTATCTGATTACCTGATAGATAAGGTGCTGAGATAAGACTATAAGCAGTCCTTTGCCTATAGTTTTATAAGCACGGTGGTGCAGTGGTCAGAGTGCAGTACTGCAGGCTACTTCTGCTGACTGCCAACTGACTGCAATTTGGCAGTTCAGTCCTTACCAGGCTCCAGATTGACTCAGCTTTCCTTCCTTCCGATGTGGGTCAAATGAGGACGCAGATTGTTGGGGTCAAGAAGCTGACTTTGTACACCGCTTAGAAAGGGCTGTAAAAAGAGGGTATATAATCTTAAGGGCTATTGCTATTTGCATTCCACCAAGGAAATTATGGCTAACCTGCACATTAAAAGAAATCAGGAGAAGCTTTATTACTAAGTAGTCTTTAAGTTGCTTGAAGGGGCTTCTTGGAGACTTCTCAGCTACCTTCAGGACCGGAGGAGGAAGAGGAGGGAATGTACAATAGCATACAAAAGTACTTTTGCAAAGCAGAGGGAAAGGATCCCCTCACTTTTCAGAGCAAAGCCCAGAAACAGAACAAGATTCCCATGTTGCTTTGGAGGTGGCTTTCCTGAGGTTCAAAAAAAGCCCACCCACCCCTTGTTTTGCAGAGCCTGGTCTGCTGCTTAGGGGGCCCCTTTCTGAGTGGAGTTTGCCGGCGACTCTCCCAGGATCTGCGCCATTGTAGGGGGGGCCTCCCAGATCTTGTCATCTGGAAGGCGGAACACGGGCAATTTAAGGTGAGTTTTATTTATTTTAGAATTTTTTTAATTGCCACCTACTCGCACAAGGCAACTCAAGGCGGCTTGCATGGATATAAAAACCATATAAAAGAAGTTAAAAAAAAAACTATGGTCATGTTTGCACTGAGAAGTGAAACCTGGAACCACGCTGCTTGCCAAATGAGAACTTTTATTTAAAATATAAAAATGGGAGAGGAAATTGAATAATGAAATTACTAGGTATGTTTCAATGACACACGGTGGTTGGCATTAGGAGAAAGTGTTGAAATGTTGAAAATAAGCAATGAAGGATTATGACTTAATGCGAAGGTGTGTATTAAGAGATATGATTGGTACTATTAACTTTGATTACGCCAAAATGTATGATATATTGATGCCACACTGTTTATATAAAGTTGTGTATGCGTAGATTGAAATAAAAAAAAAATAAGTAAAAAGAATACATTAGTCAAATAATAGCCCCTCTACCCTTTGACCCCTGGCAACAACACACTTTTATACAGACCATTTAATGGGTGGAACCCCCTAGATACTCCTTTGGTCTTTTTAGCTGCCAGAAAAAGGGAGTGGGCATTCCTTAAATGCCTAGATAATCATCTTGGCAGCCCAAAGTTGTCGGAGCATAAGAAGGTTATTGGAGAGCATGGATGACTTTTGGAGACGGATGTGTCCAATTGAAGAAATCACATCCAGGGAGTAGGGAAAAGACCAGGGTCAAGGGTGAAATGTATGATGTGATTTAGTATCGGCTGCACCCAGCCACGTGCCAACATGGCAACCTCTAATAAATCAATTTACTTTTTCTGAGATGCAGCTGGAGACTTTTGATTTGAACGAGGGTGGATTTGTTGGAGCTCTGACACTCATTTAGTCTTGCAAATCACAAGCTACCCCATAATCAACTTATGACAAGACACTTGCAGACGGTTCAAAGCCCCAATGATGATTTGCACTCTCTTCTGCCTCGTCCCCCCCCCCAACCCAACTTTTCAGCTTGTAGAAGTCAAGGGCCCTGGCGACCGCCTCTCGCACAAGCAGACGGTGTGGCTGGACGAGCTGCAGAAGTTGGGTGCGTCGGTCGAAGTTTGTCATGTGGAGGCCGTGGGGTCTAAAAGTCAGCGCCTGGGCTGAAGGACTAAAGGGTGTTTCTGGGATCCAGTGCAATAAAAATCTTCCGATAACAGCGATGGGATTTTCCTTTGGTGCCTCTTTCGAATCTGCTTTGGCTTTGCTTTGAATTTTCCATCTGTGTGCTTGCGCCAAAGACACATTTCAGGCTGCTGCATTTCATAACAACCACTGGGGGGGGGGGAGAATTGGGCCCAGTCATATGGTGACCTGCTTATGACTAATTCCAGGCTCAATTATGGTCGTAAGTCAAGGACTAACTTTCACGTTCCTTTGCTCTGCACCATCTTTTCTTCAAATCCGAAAAGCAACACAAAAAGCCCGAGACGAGGAGGAAGAGGCCAGGTTGCTTTTTTATTAAGTCTCATCTATTTTGCAATTTCATACATTATGGCAGGTGGAAGGAGGTCCTCCTTGTCTGTTCTGCTGTGCTTAGGCAGACCCTTGCTTAGGAACACCAAAACTTTAGATTGGGGTGTCCAGTTTTAAGACTCAGTGGACTTCAACTCCCAGAATTCCCCAGACAGCCATTTCCCTCATGCTGGCTGGGGAATTCTGGGAGTTGGTCTATTAGTCTTAAAGTTGGCAAGGGTGCACACCTCTAGTCTCTTCCAAAAGCATAAAAATGGGATTTCTCTCTCCAATCCCATTTTCATAGAGTCAGAGAATTCCACTTTCCTGATGGCTTGGTTCACTTTTCCTTAAAAAAAAAAAAAGTCAAGCATATTTGACTTTTAAAATACTTTTCTTTTGAAAAGAGCCAGAATTTAACAAGAAGGACATGCAAAAGCACCAGAATTGAAAGGAAGGACCTTCTGCCAGGGTGAAACACATCTTTAGGATTGCTGATATGCCTAAGAAAATTATACACCCATGGTAAAAACACACCCACAGTCACTTTCTGGCACGCAGCAGCTAAAATCTACGTGACAGTATCAAAAGTGATGTGGGTTTTTTTTATTATTTTTACACAGTTTAATTACAGCAACCACCTCCTTCAGCTCAAGCAGCCCCCCTGCTATTAAACAAATGTACAAAAATAACCATCTCTTCTTTTGCACAGTTACAAAAACTTCACTGTGGAAAGTACCTGCTTTGAAAAAAAGAGTTAAGATACAGGGGCTGCTCACTGGTGTTGGGGGAGGAATTCCCCCCACCCCTACTTTTAAGTTCACAAACGCCATCGAGTTGGCAGAAGAAGGTAAGACAAGAGCCAGATTGACCAAGAGACCATTCGTGGTCTCGAAGCAGCTGGTCCTTGTTTTTCAAGTCTACGATGGGCTTTAAAATCTTCTCGAGCGAAACTACTATCTTCTGGAGCTCCCTAACAGTTCCTCCTTGCGGGGAAAGGACCCTTTTGTCCTGTCCAGGATGAAGACCAAGGAGCAGCCATTCATCCATCCATCCACCTCAACCAAACAACCTCTCTCCTCTTCTCCACATTACCACTGCATGGCACACAAAGGCACTGGCAGAGCTACTGCAATCGGGTGGTCAGTCTGGGAAGTTTTGAGAGTTGGGCCATCACATCTGGACGACATCAGAGAAGGCCCAATTTGTGCCCAGAAAAAGGACTGGATTTGTGGAGGCTTCAGAGGTTGCTAAGCCAAACAACTTCTAGCCCAGGGTTTCCCAACCATGAAACTTTTAAGATGTGTAGATGTCAACTTCCAGAAGTTGGCTTGGGAATTCTGGAAGTTGACATCCACATGTCTTAAAAGTTGCGTGGCTGGGAAGCCTGGGTTTAGAAATTCTCATCAGCACCATCCCATGGGGAAAAAAGATCATTTAGACCATCTGGAAGGCCAACAGGTCCCCAAGGCTGAATCACTCGCAACTTCCCTTCATTTCTGATCACCATATTCACTTCAAAGAGGCATTTTCACTTAAGACTAATCAAGATTCTATGGCCTGAGACCCTCATGTCAGGTTGTCCTGCTAAGCACGATTACTTAACAGTAAATAATGCTTATATTTCACAAGGCCTCTTTCCTGCCAAATGAACTGATCTACTAACATGGGTAACCACAGACCTACCTATACCTGCTTCACACACTAGAATCCCACAAAGCCATTTTATTCCCATTTGATCAGGCAACTATTTCAAAGGCAAAGTTCTAACATCCCACAAGGGTTTAAAAAAAAAAAAAAAGCAAAGTCACACATTACAAAAATGCACAATTAAAAAACTGTTAAAAAGAGGATCAGGCGTACAAGACACATCTCAAAAAAAATTAAATCACCTTAACGTAGTTACTGGTTTGTTTTTTTGCAAAATATATATACTCATCCCGCTTTCATTAGCAAAATTTGATACATCTGAAAGGCTGTTAAGACTACGAAGCGTTAAGTAGAGAATCCGTATAAGAAAGTCACCTTAGTAAAAAGGAATTGATTTCTCCCACCCCTATGAAAAATCCTGAACGCAAGGAACTCAACCATAGGAAAATTAAGCTTTTGCTCCATTGACGATGATTAAAGATAAAGATTTCAGTTATGTAATTAATGTCCTTGAAGGATCAGCATCTGGGTGACCCACTGTAGAAGCTTGGGGGGTGGAAGGGGAAGAGATCGTAACGGACCTGATAATGGGACCCCAATTCAACAATGGTCAGTGAGACAGACTGCATATGGCACGGTCGATCCCCAGATTGCCCCACACGGGAAGGGGGTCAATCTGGATCCCTTCCTTCCTTGTCCCAAACAGTAGAACTGTAACTATGTGCTATTTGTCCACTGCTGGATCAACACCAGTGTCTCAAATATTTGAGAACCTCTGGGTATCTCATCTTCTCCCAATGGGGCTGAACATAAGCCATGTTCCAGAGAGCTATCCATTTCACACACAGGCGAGGTTTCCATGGCACCTTTCCACTACAGAATGGCAGAAAACCCATGTCTACCTGCTCAAACAAAACACATGACTGGATGTCCCTGGCATGTCCAGATTTGCCCCAAATCCTCTTAAAATTTCCCCCATGCTGCACACCTCTCCACCTCAGATTCTGCGATCAGGAGCCCTAAAAGAATTCAACCAACCATCTTGGTCGAATTCAACCTAAATCATTCTTGGCGACTTGAAGACGAGTGAACTTCAACCCCCAACATTCCCCAGCCATTCTGGGAGTTTGAAGTCCACCATCTTAAAAAGTAGCCAAGGTTCATAAACACTGAACTAAACTGTTAAAAAAAGGGAGTTCATAACTACGTATAAAAAACAGTATTTCCTTCCAAGAATGCTGATTCTTACCCAATCAAGGCCCATTCACAGTCAGTAATACTCAACAATTTGTCAGTTCCTGGCTAGAGGATTGTAAATCCTTAAAGCACCTCCAGAAATCACTATGGAGACTGGAAACAGGCTACATCATCATCAAAATGCAGAATGTTAGCTTATCAAATGAATGTAACTGAGTTCCGGGCAAATACTAACGTCAATGCAAGAAAAGGCACTTTTAAGACTAGTGTTTAAAAAAATGTCATTTTTGCATACATGCTGGTAGAACGGTCTCAAACCACGATGCCTGGAGCCAATATGGGCAATTGTTTCTCTTTACCCTTTAACCAGATTAAAGCCCTAAGATTTTTTCCAGCTAGTTTTCTTTTGTTATTTCTTGATTTTAATCCACTAAGAGACACCAACCGTCCCACCAGCAACAATTCATTGGCAGCGTACGCAATTCGGGAGGCAGATTTTTGTAAACTACAAGACAACCTCAAAGCCTAAATAAATAAATAGAGAGCTGAGCCAAAGGTAACCATGATGACCAAAAGGGAGGCGTAAAGCGAAATATAATTTACTTCAATGGAAGGGGAAAAGTTCTGGCTGAAACTCACAGCAATGCGAAATTTGAAATCATCATGGGATTGTTCTACCACCTGAGGGGGGGAAATATATATATATATTGCTCTAGTATTTTGCACTGCTTAGTCACCCTGCAAATCTCTCTTTTTTTTCTTTTCTTTGCTATTTCTCTTCCTTCATCCCTCTTGTCAAGCTGCAGGCTTCAGCCAGCAACTGCAAAAGAGGAAACCTCACAAAACAGAAACAAAACACAGTTAATCATCAAGACCAACTTTTGATGCATGGGTGTTATTAGGAGGGTGAATCAACTTCCAAAAGCACCTGCCCTATCAACCAAGACAGCAGGAAGAATCATGGGTGAAACTAAGACAAGACGATCAACGGATCGGCTGCAACGTTAAAACAAAACAAAAATAATAATAATAATATTCTGTGCATTATGAAAACACAAGGATTTTGCCTTTAAATACTTTTGTGCAAAAACATCAACGTGGTCTATAAAGTTAGGACAGCTTCTGGCTAGCGGTGTCGGATTAAGACCGCCATTTCTTCTTCGTTCGCTCCCAGGGTTAGTCTTCATTGGCCAGGGTCTCAGTGGACAACCAGATTTTGGCACCGCTCAAGAATTTGCTCAGGGGCGTGCCCAGGATGCTACGCCGACAAAGGTTGCCCACAGGGGAAAATGGAAAAGCGGAAGAGAGGAAGTCTGGCGTGATGGAACTGTCATTGAGCCTGTGGGCTCGGAAGTAGAGACGACCCTGGTCCTGCTCGGATGCGTTGGCCAACAATGGGGGGCTGCCGTTGTGTTGCCTCAAGCTCTGGTTCAAGGATTCCACCTCGTCGGCCAACAGAGAGATTTTGTGGAAGGCTGTGATGAAACCCCCGTGCTTGATCTGGGCCTCGGGGATCCAACGGAAGTAGCAGAGTTTCCAGAGTTTGATCTGTGTCCCAGAGAGGCGGGGTAGGATCACACCGTGAAGGTCCGCTGGCTTGGAGAACCAGTCTCGGAAATACTGTTCCATGCCGTTGGTCGTGTTGTCCATGTGATGAAGGAAGTCAGGTTTTAGCTTGAGGATCAGGGAGTTTCTTCTGGGGAAGAATTCTTGTTCATTGATGATGCCGTTCTTGAGGGAAGGTGGGAAGCCTCTGAGGGTTGAGCTGTAGTTCTTCTGGGGAGCGAAACGGGGAATAAAATGGGTTCAGTTTCCCATTGTTCACTGCACTGGATTATGATGGATTCATGTTAAGTGAATCAAGAAATAAAACTAAGGCAACTGCAGATATGACCCAAGGGTATCTAGCGCAGAATTCTGCATGTACCCTGCAGGATACCTCCAAGAACATATTGGGGATCGCACATGACTGTACAAGATCTGGCAGGAAAGGCCAAGATTTATTTGGTATAAGGAGAGGTAGACTGTAATTCTTAACCATGGCAACTTTAAGACATGCGGACTTCAATTCCCAGAATTCCCCAGCCAGCATGGGGTTGAGCATTACTGCCATAGAGTAAGGAAGAGATATATGATGAGTGAAACACATCTAGAGTCTGCAACAGGCAGATAATATTACGAAGAGGCTCAAATAGACACCTCCCTAATTCACAGAAGTATAAGAGGGGGGTTGTTATGACGGCCAACCTCAATCCAAACAATCTCAGCCTCCCTGTGGAGCTGGTTTTCTGATCTTCCCAGTGACTCCCACACAGACCACTCCAGATGTGTGTGTGTGTGGGGGGGGGGTCATAGGAAGGAAATGCTTGAAAGAGACTCGCCTAAATTGGTGTCCTGTAAGTCGGTCACTTGGCCCCATTCTTACCTTTGACCGTTTGAAGGTTTTCACGGTCCCGTTGCACACACATGGTGTGCTCTTGCCAATGTACAGGGGGTTGTGAAAGAGCAGGCGATCCCGTGGGGTGAGCTGAAGGGACCAATCCCAAACGGAAGGAAATTTCAGGCCTTTCTCGTCACCCAGCTGAATATTTTTGCTGATGGCAAATTCCTGGAAGCAACCAAATGAAAAGATGTCAAACGAATCAACCAAGACCCCCTTCCTTGAGTTGAGATTCAAGTCTACTCGAAGACCGATAAAGGTTAAAAAATCAAAGACCAGCAACGTCACAATTCCACAACACAAAGGATTCTGTGCCTCACACGCTACCCTTTCCTTGGACGTGTAAACCACACAGTGAAAAAGCTCCACTGAAGTACAACATGCCTGCTCAGAGACAACCATCACACCTGTACTACCCTGACAGATATTCTCCTGACTCCAGGTAAGCTGAAGCTCTTCACACACTTCAATGTTGCCTCATGGTTTGACCTTCAAGTGCCCCGCCTTCTTAAATTGGCCCAGTTGTGTGTTGCACCCACCGTGCTTTGCTTCACTCTCTGATGCGGAGAATTGAAGAGGAAAGTACCAAACAGTGAGATCCGTGTACTGTCGTACAATATGGTCAAGTAGACTTCAGAAAACTCAAAGGCCGATGGGTACTGCTCAAGCAGCTGCCAGACACAGTCAAGGAACATCAGGAACAAAGGAGACTAGAGGGAGGAGGAGACAACTGGTTAGATAAACAAAATCTCTGGAGAAGCCTAGATGGATTGCAAAACAATTAAAAAGCTCCTTCAAGTTGAGTTTGATTCTAGTGACTTTATGGACTCAACCATGAGTTGGCTTCCTTTGTCCCCAATAGCTGTAGGATTTCTTACTGATTTCCATCCAAGTATGAAGCAGGTTTGGCTCTCCAATATATTTTTTTAGTGAGAAGATCAAGAAAGTTTCGCTAAGTTCCACCATTAAAAGTCTTGGTCCAACCATTTTTGCATTGATCCACCAGGCACTTGCCTGGACTCACAAGGGCTCAAGCTGTGATGAGGATGGTCAATGCCCACTGGGTTTGTCCCCTGCTCCTCTGTGTCCCTTGCCCACTCTCCCCTCTTCAACTAATCACAGAATTGTGATGTGGAGAAATGCCTAACTAACTACCTTCTTCAAGTTGGGATTTTTTTTCATCCTGTTACCTCTTTGTCAGATTTCTTCAAGTGATTGCACCGGTCCAGAAACGGGTGTCCTGCCATGACCCACTCCTTCTGAATCAGGCTCTGAAATCCAGCGATGGTCCGAAAATGGGGATCCAACATCACTTGGACAAGAGATGCCACACAGCAGCTTAGGTCTCGCCCTTCTTCCTCTGTGGAAGGAAGGATGTGTTTTTAACCCAAAACTGATTTCCTCTGCTCGACAGGTGAGTCTCTAGAAATATAAACATCCATTACAGAGTATCAAGTTTCATGGACATCGATAGAAACCAGCTCCAAATGCCTACCCAACTCATCCAAACGTCAACCGTAGGCAGTTATTCTGGTTTAACGTGTCTCTATTACTAGATGAATGCTGGATGAGAGAAGAACAGAGTTCTGTTTATGGCATGGAGTAAAGATAAGTCTATGGGAAAGAACTGTAAGAATTAATTCAGATTATGGTGTCAACGCTCCCTTAAGTAATTATTTTTGTTATCAATGCTTAATTAACGCCATATAAAGATTTTGCATGAACATCAACACGATTTTTCAAAACAGACTAGCTTACCTTGCAAAATTACTGAAACGTGTTTGCTGTCCAGCATGTAGACCAGTTCTGCAGAAAGCTTCAGGAAGATTCTAGATCAAGAGATCCCAAAAATCTAGATTACCTTAGATGAACTTACAGGTTAATTATCATGCAAAATTCCCAGACATGTTGGCTTTAATGCCTGTCAATGTTGATTTTCCCCCAGAAAGAGATTCGGGGTTGTCAAAATTGGGGTCTTCTACAATTGGTGTAGGTAAGATTCTGTTTGCAAATCACACAACTTTGAACTCTTTAACTGACATGGTTTTTATGGGAAGGGACCCTTCAGATTTCCTGAAAAGAAGATTGCGACTTCTTTACCTACCTCACATATTCCAGCCAACGGGAACTATCTAGCAAGGACAGCCACTTCTCCTCCGTTTCTTCAAAAGGCTCTGAGACAAAGAGATAAATCGTTTTCAAATACCAGCATTATAGAGTGATGGGACTCTTTGAAAAAACAGTCCAAGCACAAGAGGTTCCACGTTGCTTAACCATGAATAAGGAGAAGAGATGGACACGTTCTTTAAGGCTTGCATACAAATTCCTCCAGAACTTTCAACTAAACCTAGGGGTGGCCCTACCAAAAATACGGTAAATATTAACCAGATTAATTCCCCCCCCCCAAAAAAAATATTAATAATGCTGCATATAGATATTTAAAGCTTTAGGCTGAGATGGGAGCAAATCTGAACATTCATCTCCCAGATGACCTGAGTGGGATACTGCAATCCTCCTGCACTTACGTTCTCCGGGTCTTTAGAATTAAAAATAATCTGGGGGTATATATTTAAAAACACAGAAGAAGCCTTTTCTTCTTCTTATCCCACGACCTAATACGATTAGAGAGGGGTTGCTACCAGATGCTGCTCCATGTTATTTCAATCATCCTTTTTGGACTCGTTTTTGAGAAGTTTAGTATGTTTTACATGTTTTACATCTGCTCGTCTCAGATTCTCTGCCTCTTTGGCAACGCAAAGACCAACCCAGGTTTGAGGGCATTACCATTCACACATAACTGCTTCAGTTTGAGGAAAGCCGTCTGGATTTCTTGAATATTCGGCAGGCATTTATCCAAGTCGGATTTGTATACGTCACTCCTCTGTGGGTGACTTCTGGTGACAGCATTGCAAATCCTACAAAGAAAAAAGAAGAGAAATCGTACCAGGACATTTTTAGAAGTGTCTTATGATGGCTTCACCCCACAGCTGGCCCCAAAGCCCCTTCTCAGCCCAGAGTACAGCTGCAAGCTTCCCTTCCCCTCCCCAAGCTGCTTCCTGTGGGCAAGGACACACTCAACTACAGACTCAACGATTACCCTGCTAGGAAGCACCAGATGGCCACAGAAGGAGGTAGATAAGAGAAATGGCCCCATCTCACCATACTTCAGAACTCTGACTCAACTATCTGGCCTTTCTGTGAAGCCTTGACAATGTGAAACAGGGTTAAATGGTTTATGAGGACATCCCTTGAAAATTAATAAACCAGTTCTCAATCTGACGCTCTACAATCCATCAATCCATCGACATATTTGCAATTTTCACCACTGGCTATATGGAGGGAGATGGTGCCACCCTCTTAAAGCCAAAGGAACACAAGATCATAGGGCTGGAAGCAGGGGTGGCGTTCTACCAGTTCGCACCTATTCGCTAGAACCGGTTGTTAACATTCTAAACAGTCTGGAGAACCAGTTATTAGAGGAAATTACTGGCCTAATCCTGTAAGGAAAGCAGGAAGGAAACATTCTGGTGTTGCTTACAGAAACTGCCTCTCCGTT
>JANHFN010004944.1:189550-208841 GCA_032468175.1 Toxicocalamus goodenoughensis
ATATTGAGTTGACCATGCCCAGCCAATAACATGACCACCAAGCCATGTCCACCCAGTCACATGACCACCAAGCCACGCTCACCAACTAAACCACGCCTACAGAACCGGTTGTTAAAAATTTGAATCCCACCAATGGCTGGAAGGGACGTTGGAAGTCCAACTCCCTGCTCAAGGCAGGAGATCGTAACCCATCCCGGCCAATGGTTGACCTCACTTTTATTTTGTCTCTCTTTCTCAGCTTGGGCAGAAGGTTAGATTGGAAACAAGATAAATGAATGCAGCCCCTGCAATCCCTACCGTTGGTCTATTTTTCGTTGCTGTAGGCTGTCCTTGATGTGGGCCACTCTCACCAGAGCGTTCCCGTTGGAATGGTTCCAACACCACATCTAGGAAACCAAGGTAGAGGTGGTTAAGGTCCATACATCACAAGACACCCGAAGGAAGTTTTAAGACCCCATCTTCCTTTTCAACTGGTTGCACCAGACTCAAAAAGTGCCCAAGAGCTGCTGAAAGTGGTTTTTTCAGGGGCTTAATAATAGCCAAAAAGGAGCGACCTGGATTGGTTTTGGGGGGTCTCTTTATACTTTTTTGCTACTGCTTTATACCTCTCTCTCTCTCCCTCCCTCCCTCCATCTATCCATCCCACCACAGTCTTCCTAGTTGGACTCAGAATAGGAGAAGAGTTAATCTATGGCTGTGTTTCTCAACCTTGTTTGCTTGAAGATGAGTGGATTTCAACTCCCAGAATTCCCCAGCCAGCATAGGAATTCTGGGAGTTGAAGTCCACCCATGTTCAAGCAAACAAGGTTGAGGAACACTGATCTAGGGTGTCAAAACTTCAAGAACCTGACTGCGTCCTTTCCAACTAACAGACTTAATAAGCTTATGCCTTTTAAAATTTGTTAGAAAAGGTACTACCACACTTCTGGTTTTTTTGGATCCCAACATACCCTATGGGGGGCGGGAAAGCACAGGGCCCCCCTTGCCAAAAAGAAGACCAGCTCATTAGACCAGCCTCCATTTCTTTCAGTCTGATAATACTCCACCCTCCCTTCTGTCTCTTTTAACCCTTAAGAAGGGAAGGGCCATCACATCGTCTTCATGCTTACTGGCATCCGTCGTCCGGTGAAGGCGTGATTATACAGCTTCAGATCTTGATCCGCCAGCGAGGAAGGTACCACAAAATATTCTGGAAGACTTCAGAAAGGAAACAGAACGGTCATTTGTATCCCAAGATCTTAAAAATAAGGAGGTGGCGTCCTCCATTTCGCACAGATCCTGCCACTGTGTTATAAAGATTTACCTGGTGGATATCATGTAGCCTTCATTGACTGAACAGACCCGCCACTCGGATGCTCCCGTCCTCTTGATCTCCCTATCCCAGTCCGAGAAAGTTTCAAACAAGGGAGTCTGATGGTGAACACTATAACCACCTCTACCACCACCTCCTCCTCCAGGATCTATTCCATTCACCTTTTTTGCTGGAAGAAATAAAGCCAGGTGAGTATTTTCATTTCAGAGTGGAAAAGCACAGAGGCACAGGATTTTTGAAGGAAAACCAAGCGAGATCAACATTCGATGTGGTGATTTTTAACAGAAGAGAAGATGAACTGAGATACTATAAACCATAGTGAGGTGGTTTTTTTTAACTGCAGTGATCACCAGCCTAGGTTTCCCTAATTACTTAACTGTGGTCAAGTTCTCCTGGTTTGGGGCTGTGTCCTTTTTGTGGTTTTTGCAGGTCAGTTTGTCCATCTGCTCTCAAAGGTTTTTGATAGGACAAAACTTCTCCCCTAGCTTCATAGCAGAACCAGCATGGCTTATGTTAAAAGTTGGGACAGACCAGTTTCCCCCACTTTTTCTAAAATATCCGCATCTAATACAGAGTAAAAGTAACTTGGTGACATTCAAGTCACCTCATTCCCAAGCTCCAGAGATTATCCTGGAGGTCTTCAGTAAAGTCCTAGAAGTCATAAAACTTGCATCCAGCCCAAAGACATTTCTATAAAATTTAACTAACTGATAAGTTGACCACTAAGTGGAGATGGTTGCCACCCAACTTAGCAGGAATAGCCGAGATCTGGGCAGAAAGTGGTTGAGTCACCTAATGAGTTTCCAGAATAAAACCTGGGAGTGTCCTCTGTGGGGCACTTCTGGACCAGAAGAGAAGCCAATCAGTAAGGAAGGGAGAAGGACTTATTCAGATGTCCACTTAACCAAGGCACATAAAGAACTGATATGTCTGTGGCCATCAAACATTCTCTGTGGAGTTGGATTCTCATTGATGATATGACCTAGTTGGATCATGAAACATCTGCAAGAAAACCACCAAGCTCAGAGAACTCCACAAACTTTCAACTTTGAGCTACAACGATTCTCCTCTATTAAATCTTCCTCTGGGTTACTTTTTATCAAATCAGATGAGTATAGAAAGAAGAATGTCCGTGGCACAAGACCACGGGGCTCCTTGACACCAGCAAATACTTTCTGCCCAAGTTAATATCCAGGATCCAAGTTAAAGAGCCCCCACACCTGGCGTCTCCTTTACCTGGATTGTGATATTTCTTGCCCACATATTCAAATGCAAAGAGCAGCTGGAGGTCTGCCGGTTGTGAGTAGTGTGCTATTGCAAGGCACACCTAAAAGTTGAGAAAGAAAAAGAGAAATGATCTTCAGATGAGAACAAGCAAGCCAGAACCCCCTACACATTATTTTTTACGCCTAGAAATTACAAAGAAGGGGCAGAAAAACAATCACCAAAGGCAGCAGAAAAGGGGTCCCTGTGGGAATGCCTGCAACTTTAATTTCCTTCCCCACACCCTGCAAAAAAAAAGGTCTAACTTGTTGGCTGTTGATGCTCACTAGCGCAAATGCACACACAGTAAGGCCTTTGTCATGGATTTTAATGGATGCCACTTCTTATTAGTGGCCAAGGCTGCCAATGGCTTCCATTGTATGTCGTGGAAAAGGAAAAAGGTCAACATTTTTTCTGTCTACCGGGAGAAAATATTTCACGGATTAATCATATTCTTGTTTTTTTTGAAGCGCTTAGGATGCAAAAAAGGGAAGCTTGGAAAAAATATTGGGCTGAAAGTGACCGCTTCAACTTTCAGTTCCTACTTTCTGAGAATTCAGCCCAGATGAGGCGAGAATCCGGGTTGGGGTTGGTTGTTTTTTTTTAAATCATTCCTACAGGAGATCCAAAGGAAAAATTGTGCTTTCTGTATCCCACACCACTCAGCCAGACTCTCTTTGTAGACAACCTCCTCTGTTTTCATTTCTCTTCTGAAGGGCATTCATGCAATCATCTGCCTCTTTCTGGAAGATTAGAACCAGGGTTAGATTTGATATTTCATTAACCCTGGTCTATTCGATAAGTCAATAATGTGGTCATGTTAAGACATTAAGCCCAAATCAAAGCAACCATGTCCTGTTTTCAACCAAGTTTTCAAAGCCTGGAATCTGAGTAGCATCAGCAGCACCCCAGGACCCAAGAGAACTGGGGTAAGCCGAAATTTGGACGTGGTATGGAAAGCTGAGAAGATGCCTCTGGCATGGACCTCGTCTTCTAGCTAAAAATATCCTGCAGCTGATCGCCAAAGCTGCTTTCAAGTTGCTCCTCAGGCAGATGGTTGTTAAGAAGGATCAGTGTCACGTTGATCTTATTCTGACGGCTCAAAAAAACCAGCTGTGTGCTGGGAAAAATGACTGAGCCAAAAGCTGCTAAGATGTCTTAGAGCATTAGAGAAGGGTCAAAGCCTACTGTTTATGTTCTCAGATGAAAAAAATATGCATTTCCTGCATTGATTAACTCAAAAGGAAACGTGGGAACTGCCAAGACTTATCTCTCTGCCAAGGAACTAACAAGCTAGTCAACCCATGAAGATATCGAACTAATCTTGAGGTGGGAAACAATCCAAAATATACCAGCTAGCCAAGGACATGTGACACTTGGCTTTGGCCCAGATTTTTAAGCTAATCATCCACCATGTTAGAAAGAATTATTTCTCACTCCTTGACATGTGCACAGTCTTCCGTGTTGGTGTGTGCACAAGTTCACAGGTATGTGATTGGTGCAAAAACAGCCAAAGCAACCCAACCCAAATTATTTCCACTGCACGTGTTGTGTGTTTAAACTCAACTAACGTTAGCCAGGGTCAACATTTGGAAACACCGTGAGGAACACACTGAAAAGTCTCTTTGTATTCTATGCTTCCATTTTGTTGAGAGGGGAAAAAATCTATTTTAGATCACTAAATAAAACCAACTCAGTCCATGTCTGCTTCAGGATGTTAAAATATTTAGTTTCTACCAGCCGGAGGAAAAAAAAACCATCCTTGCTTAAACACACAGCTGTACAAATTTAAACCAAGGTGCCAGCTAGTGGCACATGCCACACTCAATGGTCTTCTTGTTCTGTTTTTCCCTCCCTTTCTTTCTTTTTTTTTAACCTAAGCTCGGAGGTTTTATAAAAGAAGGTTGAACCGTCTGCCAGGAAAATTATTGACTCCAGCCAGTTAGAAGCTACTTGTGAATTTTCACATCTGCTTTTTTGAGGAACCATGGGTGAGAGGACAGTCAATCCTTATTGCAGATTCGAGTTATTTAGTGATTATTTATTAATTAAATTTCTAAATATTTGACAAATGGATTCAATGCTTCTCCTTCCCGCTGTTAACAGTTTTCAAAAAGATTTCCTTCGTTCAACACTTCCCTCTGCCTGTGATTTCAACTCTAGATATTCGAGATCTGGTACCTTTTTAGCACTTTCCGGTCCAGCTTCATCAAAACGAAAACGGACAATGCGAAAGTCTTTGCAGTAAATAATTAATTCTGTTGGATTAAACTTCAGCTTTTGGTTGGGGCCTAAGACTTTCTGCTTCCTCTTGGTATCGTTCACTGCAAGAGAGGGGGGAAGAGGCGCAAGAGATTATAACTTTTGTTTAAAACAAAGACATACAAAGCTCAGGCCTTGTATAAAGGCTGTTAATGTGGATTTTTGTTTCTGCAATTTATGAAATGCTCTCAATTCCTAATTAGCAGAGAGGTTTAGCAACTCCTTTGTCCTTTACCTGTGACGATTTGCTCTACACACGTCAAGGCAACATCGTGTTCGCCCAGGAGGAGATTTTTGTACTGGAATTTCTGAAATAGAAGAGATGCAAACAGGATACACACATGAACTATATTGGTTTTAGTTGTGTCTTGCCAGAGAAAGGACAAAATTAGCTTGGTTTTGGATTTTTTTTTAAGGGGGCGGGGGGAGAAAATGTTGTTAGATGACTCCAGATTCACTTTGTAAGTAAGGTAAGTGTTATTAAAAAAATAAATAAATTATAGTTTATATACAGGCAGTCATCGACTTACAACAATTCATTGAGTGGCCGAAGTCACAACAGCACTGAAAAAAGTTACTTATGACTGTTTTTCACACTTATGACCGTTGCAGCCACCGTGTTCCTAACTTAACAGTTGCAGTGATCCACTTAATGATGGCAGAAAAGGTCGAAAAATGAGGCAAAATTCACTGAACCATCGTCTCGCTCAGCAACAAAAAATGTCCAGCTCAATTGTGGACGTAAGTCGGGGCCTACCTGTAAGAGTGTCACAAATATTAGGATTTAAATTTGAAGAAAAAAGGTGCCGTTCTTGCAAGATCCCCCATCCCTCATTCCTGGCTGTTTGGACTCGCAACTAAGGCGACTGGCATTTAAATGCAGCTGCCCAGATGTTGGCAGATTCCAGACCTTCCCATCTCAAATCTCAACCTGACACTGGGATTCTTTCCAAAGTCATTGGAAAACACGTCCTTTGGTTCCATTCTTATTTATATTAACAAGTGTTTGTTTAACTTTAGCATCCATACCCACATTGCGAAGATTTGTAAGATATTTCCAAAAAAAACCCACCAACCTATGCAGAGTCCTAAGGGGCCTTGGAGGTCCTCAAGTCCATCCCCCTTGCCCCAGCGACTGATATGTTTTTAAAGATTCCCTTTTCTTTTCTTTTCTTTTTTAAAAGATAGTGCTTGCTTGCTTTTCCTTCATATACCTGCCACCCATCCACCCCCCAAAAGAAAGAACCTGAATAACTATCTGCCTTTGCTAAACTTCCAAAGAGCAAATTCAGAGAAACTAGGTAACTAGACTAGGCAGCAGAACTTGCAAAATGTAGATATTTTTCTTCGGGTTGTTTCCCTGTGCTGTATTGCAAAAGGAGAATTGCACAGCAGGACTTAAAAGCCGAGTTCAAAGGAGGTTTCCTCTGCTTGGCTACGAAAGGAAATCTCCTGGCCACGTGTGAGTATTCCACAGAGGGTTCTTACAAGAGAGGACGGGGAAGCCCCCAACGTGGCCAGAGCTGCCAAGTTAAACCCAAAGGTGCTTTTTCAACTTGACTTTCGTGTGTTTTTTCCCCTCCTTGAAAACATTTTGCTTTGCATCCAAGAAGCTTCTTCAGTTCTGGCTGGAAGACCCTGTGAGGCCTCTGGTAGCCTTCAGATTCTGGACTGAAGATGCTTCTTGGATGAGAAGCGAAACGTCTTCAAGGGAGGAAAAAAAGCCAAGACAGTCCAGTTGCCTCTTGACAAAAAATAATAATAAAAAAGAGCATCCTTGGGACAAGCGTGGCTTGGAGGATTGAGACAATTTTGCCAAGTTAAACCACAGTTTCTGGGCGCTCCTGCTCAGATCGTGGCATCCGACCGACCTGAAGTGGGAGGGTGTCATCTGTGATGAAGGATATCTTGAAGTTGCTGCAGACCAGTTTCCCCCAGAGGTCGTATTGACTTGTATCCGTTGCAATGCATTTCCTCACAAAGTTCACTTCGTTCACCACAATTTCACCTGCAGAGAGGAAAAGAAAAGCTGGTCGGATCCCTGGATGAAATCTTCCAACGAAATCAGCGTTTCTCAATGGCTTTGTGCCATGGGGACCTTTCAGGATAATCAGTGACTCCTTCTTGCAAAAATTGTAGGAAATTAAATAGTGAAAACGGAGGGGTTCTTCCCTTATCCTCCCATTTCCCAAGTTCACAGACACTCTGAAACCCATCCATGGATCTCCAAAGAATCTCCATGGAGCCAAAGCAAAGAACCCCTGAATTAACTGAACTTTGTGACTTCAGAATACTGTTCAACAAAAACAGCTTAAAAACTAGTGCTGTACAAAATTTGGATTTGATTGAAAAGGGTTCTCTGAAGCAAGAGCACAGCATCTCCTTGCTTCTCTTTAAAGCAGCTGTATCTTTTCTTGGCTTGTTTTGTTGTCCTCTACAGCTTCTGTGAGAGTCTAAGATGAAGCTACTTTAAAGAGTTACAGAAAGATGCTACATCTGGGACTTTGCATCCTTTTGAAACTGATTCTGAAGCAATGACTTGCCTTACTAAAAACTTATTTCTAAGAAGCCCAATGTCTAAAGCATGGTCTTCTTTTATTGATTGGTTTTAAATCATTTATATCATACTGTCCCAGTTGGACCAATTATGTTTTCAAAGATAGAAAGTTTTAAAGCTTTTAAGCAATGAAAGCCTCAAATTCAAAGGGAGGAACTTTGGAATAACTAACTTTTTTTGCTGTTGCTAATGGAACTTCACATCTTCAAGAGAAGATGCAGGTGGCGCAGGCTTTCTTGCAAACCCACTTAGAAATAATTAAACTTTAAAACTCATTTATAAAATGCCAATCCAAAAGAATAGTTCATTTAAAATATTTTTCTAATTCCCCAACCTCAAACTTAACAAGGACTAAAAGTGAAAAAATGCTGTTCAGAAATAAATTTAATTCAATCTGAAAGTCTCTATTTGCAGGTATTTGAACAAAATGTTTACTCTAAATTTAGCCACAGTCCAGCACCCCTTCTCCTTCCGTTTTGCAAGCACAAGCTGTTCCAAGCACTGAATGATAATCATGTGCAAATGACTCAAACAGAGATGTCAGAGGCAAAAAAGGCTGCATTTGTTTTCCAAGAACCCAACAACACCCAGCAACACAGTTATATCTGCAGAAACCACACCAGAGTTAAGAGCCACACAAAAGTCCCCAGGAGAGGCATGTAAATCAAAGCCACAAATACCTAGAACAAAGATTTACTGGGAATTTTAGAGCTCTGGCTCAGATGCAAATTATTAAGAAGAGCAGGCAGCCTCTGAATTTCATAACACATCAATGTGTTTATTTATTCATTTGGATTTATTACATGTTGCATTCTTTTTAAAAAAGGAAACAATTTAGCTGGGCAGAGAGCACTGGGGTTTTGCAACAAGAGAGGTTTCCAGTCTTGGTTACAATGATCGAACACAGATTTGTCCTCAGTTAACACGCTGCTTGAGCATTGTGCTTCTCTAGCATCAACCAGGAAATTCCAGAAAGATCTAACACAGGAAATATCAACATGTTACCATCTGACATAAAAAGGCTGGAATGCAGAGCTGAGGAGAGTTGAAAAGGGGGGGATGCGGTAAGCATAAGTTAGTGAGGCTCATACTTCATACTAAACTTCATTTACATCATTCACGCTGCATAAAAGCTTGCATGCTGAAAAGGACCTATAAATATGAGTGCATTTGCATTTTCTGGGTGAAATGAATGAATCTGCCCCAAGCTTTGTATTTTCAGGAAGTAATAATCATTTTCCTTGAGGTTGAAGAAGAATAAATGCACTTGTTGATCTGACCCTACTAAGTTACAACAAAGAGCTGATGGAAAAGGAAATTCTAGCCAAAAAAATCTGGCTTTTGAAAAGCCTTCCTTGGGCTGCAGGATTATAAACTTTATATCTGCTTAGCTTTTGACAATAGAAGCAATGGAGAAAGCCCTTCGTTTACCTGACAGCGGAGAACAAGGACAATTACTTTACATAACAATTAAAGACTTCACATTTGTTAATGCTGACTAAATCTGTTAAAACTTTATTTGCTCATTCCTTAGGAAAGCAGAAGGGGGGGATCAATAACAGGTCACTGTTAAAGATCCCTTCCTGCCTTTTAGGTTGATGGTGTACAATTCTATGGTCGATGTTTTGATGGGTAAGTTGCCAACTAAAATATCTGATGTCTAAAGCACGGCTAAAGTGCATTTAGTAAGCAATGAAGAGGTCAGGACCTCACATTCTAGGTCAGGTGTCTCCAAACTTGGCAACTCAACTAGCTGAGGAATTCTGGGAGTTGAAGTCCCAGGGTGGAAGTTTGAACTTTCAGATTTGCAAGACTGATGCCAGCTCTGTCCGGTAAACCAGGCAAGGAAACAATGATTAGATGAACTAATTCTACTTGATTGCAAGGCTACTGTAAGCGAATCTTGGCATCTTAGCTGAAGATCCTGAACACATGGCAGTCCACTAGGATTATATAACAATTATTTGTGTGGAAAATGTGCTTAAAACCATAACCTTAAACCCTCCTGCCAATGGAGCTTTACTGTGATGGCCTCATGGAGATGCCCACCAAATATTCTTGGCCACCTTATGGAAAGAGTTACCTGCAGAAACCTTGAAAAAGCTGGGACCTATTTCAATAACTCCAGATCTAATAGGCTTCACAGAAAGCACTGCAAAGCCAAGAAGGACATGGTTGTAAGAAGGGAGGAGAGCAACACATACTTGTAACAAGACCAGAATAAGATAAGGATCAGAATTAACTCAAAAGAGGTATTTTTTGCTTTTATGTTGCCCAATCATCCAGCATGAGAAGGTCCTCTTCTCCCTTTCAGACAACTGAATTTAGGAATATCACTCTCCAGCTCACAACTACCACCCGCTCTCCTTTTGTTACGCAAACACATTCCCCATGGAGGGAATGTTTCTCTAAAAGTTACATTGGTCCTTTTTAAATTTACAGCCGGCTTAGGATTTTCAAGATAAGGTGCCCCTGTCTGTACAAGATTCCTTTGAGATCTTAGCAGGTCACAATCCAGCATCTGCTCCCCACATACTAGGAATGTCCAAGGACACAGGTAGAGAAACCAAATGCCAATAAATCACAGAGCATCAATGCAGGAGAGGTACAAGCATGGCAAGCGCAATTATTCAGTTACAGATTTTGCTCGAGTAACCCAAAAGTCACTCCCAAAATTCAAATCTATGCAGGCATCACCTGTACAAAAAAAAGGCTAATCCAGTGTTTCTCAATCTTGGCCACTTGAAGATGGGTGGACTTCAACTCCCAGAATTCCCCAGCCAGGAATCCAACCCTCAACCTCAAACCGGCTTAGCCTATGGAATTCTTATTCCAACCAACCATTCAGAGCAAGAAAACATTTTGAACAATATCTTCCACATTCAATGCCTTCTTCTCGACTTGGTAAAGTTTAATGTAAAATATCTGTGCATCAAGCATTTAAAAACAACCTGGGGAAAAAAGACAGCCAATAAATATTGGCAGATATTTCTTAGACCATCTTTAGTTCCTCCCTGATTCGTAGCAAGCAGCTTCTCCTTCCGCAGTGAGCTTTGGGGATTTTATAACTGAGATAACTGAGCACTGGAGAAGAGAAAATCTCCCCACTCTGCTCAGTCAGGCCGAAGCAGGCACAATCCTCCTTCATCCCCGTTGGTTATTTGCAGAAATAAAGGTCACAAGCCTGCCAGGCGATTTAATTTTGCACCCAGTGCCAACTAGCAAAGACATGAATACCGCTCTCTTTTCTTCGTGAAACTGGGAGAAGCTGTCTGCTCAAAAGCGGGAGATCAGGTTTGGCGAATAAATCCCGAATATACCGGTATATTGTTTTAAAAGGACCACTTCTGAAAGCCAGAGGGTCTTTGAAGGAAGAAAAAAACCTGCCCTGGACAGGGGACCTGTTGCAATAGGTAGAGCCCCAAAGGTACAACGTTCCACGCTGGCCATACAAAGAAAGCAGGAACGTTGTGGTTTGAAAAAGGAGCAACAAATTTCGATAAAAAGAAAAACAGGCCCTTAAGGAACAATCGGAGTCTTGCAATCTCTTAAAGGCTCAGAAAAAATCCTGTGGGGTACAAAGCCTGTTTGGACACCTATCTGGAATGTTTACCTGGCAGTAGGACAGGCTCCAGTTTCTTAAGTCGAGGCTCCGGAATGATCTTCTCTTCAGCCTGAAAAACAGGAGAAGGGCAAATGTGTAACCATAAATAAAATACACAGGTAGTCCTTGACTTGCAGTCAGTTAGTTTAGTGACCATTTGGAGTTAAAAAGAGCACTGAAAAACGGGACTTAGAGGACCAGTCCTCGCACATACAACTTTTGCTGCATCCCTAGGCATGCGATTTAAAATTTGGGCACTTGGCAACTGGCATTTATGATGCTTGCAGCATCCTGGGACCACGTGATTGCCAATTACAACCTTCCAAGCCATCTTCCCACAATAGAAGTCAAGGGGAGGGGAGTCAGATTCATTTAATGGCGGCCTGATTTACTGGACTGCTGTGATTTGTCTAATGACCATGACCATAAAGGTTATTAATGTTGGGCACGACTTAAGTCAACCACCTCCTTGCTTAACAACAGAAAATCCAGCTCCAATTGCAGTTGTGTGTTGAGGTCTACCTGTGCTGGGCTGGCTGGGAATTTTGGGTGTTAAAGCGGGTTAAGAAACTACTGTAGGAACAGAGCAACAACCGAGTTTAAAAAGCCCCGTAACCCTGGAGCATTAAATGACTCATAAAAGTGACCGAGCCGGTTTGAGCCACTGTGGCATCCACTTTCCTTTGTGCCTGTGACCTTTGTGCTGATAGTAGCCCCACTTCTTTTAAAACCAGCCAACTCCATCCAAATGTTTTGGAGTTCAGAGGTTCCCACAGTAAAGCTTGCTGCTTCATTTACCCTTCAGGCTCCTTCTTTCGTTCTAAAGTACCCTTTTCAAAAACAACTCCTTGGCTTGTTAAAATAATTTAGCTATTTGCACACTTTTGAGCCTGACCATGAAAAGAGTGCCTTTCTGGAAATGAAGACCCTAATCAAAGGAGCATCCTCGTTTTCCAAAGAGGATTATCAGTTGGATTTTGAACCTCGGGCAAACTCTGTTTGGGTTGACGTTCTCGTGAATTTAAAGAGGTGGAGAATTTAAACAGGAGCTGCAAATCTGAAAGGCCAAACACAAATCTGCTTTCCATGCATTCATTTCATTCGGTGACTATGGCAAAGAAAACCCTCCTTCAAATGTTGCAAAGGCACAAAATCCCTCCCAAGCAAACTGTTGGCTCCAAGGTGTGCTTATTCCTCCGATCTTGATTGCAGAAAGTACGACTTCAGTCACAGAGTGATCCATGCCTGGAATGCACTACTTGACTCTGTTGTTACATCCTCTCTAACCCCCACTCCTTTAACCTCAAACTCTCCACTGTGGACCTCACCCCATTCCTAAGGGGTCTGTAAGGGGCGTGCATAAGTGCACCATCATGCCTCCCATCCCTGTCCTATTGTCCCCATTTATTCATACCTCTTTCCTATATTCTTACTCATGTTTATACTTATACCTGTTATCTTGTAAGTGATTGACAAATCAAATAAATAAAAATAAAATAAAATCTTATCAACTGAATGGGCTTATTTCCCACTCCTCCCTGAATTCAGATACCACCTGATGCATTGCTCGCCTTTTCTCCTGGCTAAGCGGCTCTTAAGCAAACCAGCTTTTGCTAGCAGGAATAAACCGGCCCTGCTAAAGAAAATCCATGCACATTTTTTCAGAGTGTGTGTTTTTCTCTCTCTCTCTCTGTGTACACAAGATGTTAAACTGGAGATCTCCCTGGGTTGGCAGTAACCCTGTGGTAAGTATCCCTATGGCCAAACCTAGAAATAAAGGGACATCTTCCAAAGTGACCCCCACCCCAGCCACCATCCAGGATCAGGTAAGGGGCTTAAGGGAGAGGGGCACCCGGGGCGGGGTCTTCCCAGTCCTTGCAATTGCGGGACTGCCCAGAGGGGCGAAGGAAAAGGGGTCTTGCCCGGCGGGGCTCTTCCTTTCCAGGGGCAGAAGGGGGGGCGTCGTCTGGGCGAGCAGGTGAGTCATTCTTGCAATTGCAGCGGGGGAGGTTGCGGGGGAGGCTTTTAAGGACCCCCACCCACCCAGAGATGGGCATGGAGGGGCTCGCCTGCAAAAAGGGACCCTTCCCCCGGTGGGCTGCGGGGGTCTCTTCCGGGGGGAGGAGAGGGTCCCTTCCAGCCCCTCCCGGTTCCCGCACAGGTGAGGCTCCGACAGGTGAATCTCTCGGACCCGGAGAAGGACGGCGGGCGGGCGAGTCGACCCCTGGGCCTGCAGGGAAGGAAGGGGGGACTGGGGGAGGAGGAGGAGGCCCCGGGCCGCGAGACGGACCCCCCCCCCGGCGCTTACCTGCGGCAACAGGTACGACTTGAAGGTGGCTTTGGGGGCTCGGAGGGAGAACATGACGGAGGCGGCGGATCCCCAGGCAGGCAGGCCGGCCCTGGTCGTTCTCCCCGGCAGCGCCGGGCGGGGTCCGAGGCCCCACCTTGCTGGGCAGGGCCGCGAGCGGACCCCACCCCTTCCCGCTCCGCCTCCTCCGGCCGAGGCGGCGGAGCGACTGAGCGCCGCTGGAGGGGAAGGAGCGCCTCGGGCTGGCGAAGCCACGCCTCCGACAGGGGAGGGGAGGAGTCACCGCGAGGGCAGAGCCAACGGGGAGCGCGGAGGAGGAGGAGACTCCACCTCTTTTTGTATCCTAGCAACCGCTAGTCTCTGAGTAGACGGGGGGGGGGGGAAGGCTGCGTGCAAGAGGCGGAGGCGGAGGAGGCGGTGTTCGCGGACGGCAGACCGAGGCGGACAAAAAGATCGAGATTATTTTTTTTTTACTTCTCCCCTCTCCATTTTTAAACACGATGCTAAATCAGGTCAAGACTAGGGAATTCTGGGAGTTGAAGTCCACATACTTTAAAGAGAAACAAGGTTTCAGGTCGGAAAAAACAGGATTAAAGTTAAGTTTCAAAGAAAGAAGGCTCCCAGATTTAGATTGCTAGCATAAGGGTGGCCAACAGGTGGCAGCAAAGCCATTCTTGGTGAGTGGGTGGGTGTGCAGGTGCTGCCCTCTAGGGGTCCTCTGCATTTTTGCAGTCCAAATCTGGAACCCCCAAATAAAATCAGAAGCAGCTCTAAATAAATAAAGATCAGACAAAGCATGCATGCAATGCTCAGAGTTCCTCTAGCTTAAAAGCACCCAGCATCCTCTTGAATTCCCATAGGTCAAACGTGACAGTTTTGCATCTTAGATGTTCAGTGAGTCTGGCAGATTTTCCAATTAAACCAGCGTGAGCCCTCAATTCCAAAGTTGCAATTGACCCCTGGGTTAAAACAACAAAATGCCCGGCCATGTGAGGACTCAGCTGGATGGCAAGTTGGTTAGGAAATGTTCTCCTTGGGTTTGGCAGCCTTCATCCCACGCATTCAAACCCATCCTGGATTTCCTCCAGAGAGGATTGTTTGTGCGGATTTAAAGGCACAGACAGACATCAAAAAATACTAGTAACTTTAGATTTCAACCTGCTTGCTTCAAGAGGAGAAACTCGTCTCGACATCTCGGGATGAGCCTAGCTAGGTTTGCAACAGAATGTACCTAAGGACAGAGCAAATGACAAAGGGAGAAAATTGCAAGCAAGAAGCCCTCTCTGAATCCCTTCCTAAAATTGGCTGGGGAATTCTGGGAGTTGTCCATCCATCTTGAAGTTTTTGAGGTCCGAAGGGATAGCACTCCATCTCCAAGGGGTTGTTGGGTGGCTCTTTTTGGCTAGAAATGATGGCATCCTGGCTGGGGAATTCTGGGTGTGGAAGTTCATCCTACTGAAAGTTGCCAAGATTGAAAAACACAAAGATATTTTTTTACTGCTTATGAACTTCTAATGAAAAGCCCTGGAGAATTCCCTTCACAAATGGACATTCCCAGAAAGTAACTCTAAACCTTTGGCTCATTCTGGGTGAAAAATTAACTTCTGCATTCCACTTAATGCAAGTCCTCTCTTACTTAAATAAACCATTTACTTTCTTTGTAAAAAAAAAAAAAGTATATTTGGGGAAGAGAAGCATTCTTGCAGAAAGGAAAAAGGGAAATCAGGACCTCAACTGAGGTTGCTTCTCTGCAAAATTATAGAGATTCTTGCAGGGGTTGCAAATGTCAAAGATTTCATCTTTGAACCACAAAGGGCTGATGGGCTCACTGCTCTAGGAACCAACATAATAGAAATCCATTCCTCTAACCTCCATCCTGGGCAGAGAGGCAGAGTGCCTGGAGTGGATTGGGTGGGAGATGGAAAGTTGAGAGAAGGTGCCTAAAATGCAATGGATCTATGACTTCTCCAATCCATAGCTGCAGCTCTTGTTTGGGGAAAGTAGGCCCACAGATCTAGCACTTCGGTCAGGGGTATCCAACCATGTGAACTTTAAGACTTGTGGCTGGGGAATTCTGGGAGTGGAAGTCCACAAAAAGTGGCCAAGGTTGGATACCCCTGACCTAGGCAAATTAAGTTGCTAGGGCGAGAGCTTCACTTTTTGATGGCTCCTGCATCAATATGGACCATCGATTGCTTCCTGAGAGCAGAAATGGATCGTGTCATCCTTCTCCAATTCCCAGCCCATTCCAAGTTCTCCAACACTTGTGTTTTCCACCATCAGTTCAACCCTATTTGCCAACCCCAGTTCTCCAGAGTTTCTTTCTACCCAGCTCTGATTGACTGAAGTATCTGGGATTCCTTCTCAACATCCCTCCATCTACTGCCCCTTCCCTTCCATTGGTTGTCTCTGCCCTTTTGGCAGGGTGGCTGGGCTTCTCTGATAGCCCACAGTTGGTCCTTGTTTGAATAATCTCAGGGTTGATCCAACGATGGATCTGGTTGATGAATTAGGCTCAACCCTGGAATTTCAAGCTCCCCTCATCTCTTTACATCTCCTAATGGCACCTGTTGGGTTTCTCTTCAGGCCAGGTGAAAACATGCTTTGCTTCGCACCCTGTGCCCAGAATACCGCCAAGCTGCCCTTTCTTTTTCCTTTATTTTTCAAAGCATTGTGAAGCAGCAACATAGGATCATGTCTATAGGAAGCTGAACTATCAGATGCTCCTTACTGCAAAGATTTCATGGTGATAAAAGAAAGAAGAGCTGGTTCCCCATGGCTTCAATCCTCATAGCATGATGCCAGAAGGAGGATAGAGAAAACAAAATGTTCTGCACTGATATCAAAGGAGATCATACTGGGAAGGGTTCCTGGGGGTGGCAGACATTGAAGGTGTCTATGCAAATATTTGGGGAAGGGAAGGGAGGGAGGGACACAGTGAAGCTGTCATTCCACCATTTCTGTTTATCTTTCTTTATCTGTGCGGTGTTTATCCATTCACGGAGTCCCCAGGTTGCAAAAGGAGATGGAAACCCTCACTTTGGTTCCCCTGTTCAGTTCAGGATCCAGATGAAAGCCTCTCCAACCATCCAGCTGTCCTAGAGAAGCCCCAATGAAGTGGATTCTCCTCTTCTCTTGGTCACTGGTTCTCACACCTTAGGAGGTTTTGTTCAATATGCAGTTGGAATCTGCCTCCCTCTGTCCATGATTGAGAGAAGACTGCACAAGAAAATGAGATAACAGATTTGGTCTTCTTGTTTGTGGCCGCCTTTCAGGCCATTGAGAAGTGTTATCCTATCAGTCTTTTCCTGTCAAGGCCAAGCAAAGCCAGTCCAATCTCATCTCCTGCAGCTCACGTATTGAAAAAGGCCATGTTTAGCATTCAGTTTCTGTGGAGGGTTTTTCTTGATTCATTTTCCACTCCTCCGTTGGAGATCCAGAAGGTATCATCAAACTGCTGATGCTACTGGCATGGCCTGGCCTATTTAGCCTCTCCTTAATGGACTTGGTTGTCTGAGAACGGCTGTGCAAACTCCTTGACCGCCCAGGTGGGTACCTACCAGTTCTTCCTGACTTCACCGCGTGTCTGTTGCACGATGCCCTCCTCTGAATGAGCAGTGAGGACACGGAGGAGAGACTGAGACCTTCAACTCTGCCCATCTCACGATTCTCTTCAGGGCTGGCCAACAAATACTTCTGCTCTGCTTGATTCTCCAGCTCAGGCACAATTCCTGGGTATTCGGGAGGGGGTTCATCATCCATTTTTTGCTGAAGTTCATACTTCCATTCAGCCGTCCACTGCTGAACCACAGAAGGGCACACTTGGTTCATGATAGCCCTACATTCTTGGTCCACCAGTGTCCAGTTGTTAAACCCGCCAACCAAATCTTGGCCTTGGGCAAAAATAAAACTCTTCGACTTCATTAAGGCGGCATGAGAAGTGTTGCCTGTTTCCGTCGGGTAGTATCTCCTTGCTCTAGGCTTGTCCAAAGGGTAAGAGATGGTGGCTTCCAATTTGGTCTTCCCTAGAGGTAGCTGGGCATTCTGCAGAACTGGTTGGGTTCCAGGTTGACTGGACTGAGATATGGACTCATAACCTGGAGACTGATCTTGTGGGTCTACTGAACCGGAATATGAGCCAGGGACAGCCTGAATGACCTCTAAGGTGTTCTTACTGGTTTCCATGGAGGTCATCTCATTTGGTCTCAAGACAGAACAGAGGCTCCCTTGACGTTCTGGGCCCAGCTGTGTCTTGGACTTGGTCTTACGCAACGCTGGAGACATCGGAGTGGGCAAGGTGTCACAGATCAGCTCATCCACCGGGTAGCGATAGATGCTGTAACCATCCGAACTATTCACACTGCTTTGCCTCAAAAGATAAGCTGCGTCACATTCAGAGGAGGCCCTAGAACGTGGGAGAGTCAATTCCGAAGTGTCGATGCCGGCCAGTTTCTCCAAAGCAGTTGCCATGCGGCAAGAAGTGTCTTCCAGCTGAGAAAGCCGAAGGTCCACTGTCTGAAGAGACCCTTTCATGAAATGCTCCCTTTCATTCACTTCCTCTAACCTCATCGACATGTTTTCAACCCTAGAAAAGATGGAAAGAAATGGATGGTGAAGCAAAATTGGTGAATGTTCTCCTGAAGACTAGAATAACTGGTCTGGGACAACAGGAACGAGGGGGAAATTTCTTCGGTTCTTATCAGGGATTTAATTAGTTTAACTGATGGATTCTGAGAATGTTCTTTGTTGATCAGGGCAATATCATAAAAGAAAAACAAGAAAATAAGAGGGGATGAAATGAGGTCAATTAATTTAGTATTTTGCCTGGACAACTCAAACTTTTCAAGAGTAGTCATTTAACTTTCTAATAAAAGTTGCCTTTTGAGCTGAAAGCTGGGACTATCATTTAGCTGCTTTGGGCTCAGGCCCTGAGGTGTCTTCCCAGTCATAGGTTCCAAATTAGGAAGCGGGATTGAAATAAAGGATGGAAGTATGGCAAAATATGAGGGCACTAAAACATAAGGAAGCATGAATCAGTCCGTTGGATTCCTTTAAGGGAGAATCTTGGATTTGCTAAAAGCAACCGTTTCCATGACTTTCAGTGGACAAGAAATATAACTAGGAAAATATTATCCCTTTTTCCACTTTTAACTGGAGGACTCAAAAGTGAGCACTGGAAGATGATTCTCAATTGGTTCCCAGTCCTGACTTGGGTGAAGTCTAGAAGCCAAAACTTTTAACTTTCAACCACTGTACGTTAACGTGGACACAGAAATGGCATTTCCAGGGTGAAAAATACCAAAATGCTCCCAGCCAGTATTCTCTTTTGCTTCTGGGGGCTTCCCATTGGGGGTACCTTTCAGAAGTAACTCGGATGCGTTCGTCATTGGAGGACTGCTCTTCATCTTCTTTTTCTCGAAAATATTCCTCCACACATTGTTCCTCGAATTCGTACAGTTTTTTCAACTCTTCATCGCTTAGAAACAGTTCTGAAACGGACAGAAGGAAAAGAGAGTTATGGAGTCATGTTGGTTTGTTCTGGCAGGTACATCGTGGGGAGGACTTAGCAAGAGGCATGGTTTTGAAGAAGCAACAACCATCCTCTGATTTTTAAGCTGCTATTTCGTGTCATCTCTGCTCTGTTGTCATCAGGCTGAAACACAGCAAGGGAGCAGACATCTTGATTTAAAGCTTTGGAAGAAGTGATAGTAGAAAACATCATTAAATAGGGTTACCACTAAATCCAGCTGGCCATCTTGTTCTGAGGACAATAATTACACTAGTTGGCCTGTCAAAATAATTACAGGAAAGCATCCTGCGATATTATTAACCCAATCTTGACCACATTTGCTCATAAACAATCTCATCCAATCATTAGAGACAGCCTTAATCAGGGGTCTTCGAACTTGGCAAGTTTAAGACTTGTGGACTTCAACTCCCAGAATTCCTCCTTCAGTCATTGTTAGCTTAGGAATCCTGGGAGTT
>JANHFN010004945.1:0-23090 GCA_032468175.1 Toxicocalamus goodenoughensis
GGGATGCTTTCTTGCTTACTGCGCAAATGCAGCCACTTATCTTTCCAAGCCAAGTTTAACTGTCTTGGCATACCAGATGTCTGAGATTCCACCTGAAGATATACCCACATGACATTATACATACCTCAGGTTGGATGTCCTGTTTGAATTGTTGGGGGTGGGGACATGTCATAACTTTCTATATGTAATTTCTGCACCTTTTCCCTCAGATCTTTTATTTCTTCTGTTGCTACCACTTCAATTTCAGTAAAAGTCATTTTCTCTATAAAGATGGGAGTCTAAGGTTTTCTTTCTTGGATGTGGAATGGAGCCATACCTGACACAGTTATTATCTTTATGCCCAGGCTTTGTATATTTGTCTTCATATGTTTTTTAATGTCAATTTTTAAATCTGTCTAACTGTTGTTTTACCTGATTGTTGATTGTGTTTCTTCAGAATATTTCTCTTTGATGTACGTAACTGTTTATATTGTACATTTTGGGTTTAATTTATTCAATTATGTATTTTTATCTCAAGTTACAATTTGGATAATAGTACATCGTTCATGTTGGTTAACTGAAGCACCTTAAATGCTGCAAATCAGTCTAGCCATAGACCAATCTCTTCATTCAGGAAAATGTGGAAATAGCTTTACCACCTGCTCCATTTGGAAAGCTTTTCACCCAAGGACACAATTATTCTCAGACCTTGGAAAGCTCAAACAGTTAAGGAGAATAGAGATTATGTATGTGGTTTTCACAATTTAAAGCAGGGATGGATAATTGTACTTTCTAGAAGTTGGAGTACATTTTTTTCTCCATATTTATGCTGGCCAGGCGGATGTTGAACACTCACAGAACAATTTCTTGGGCAGTTTGAAATATTATTTTCCAGCTTTTAGAACTGAATCATTTGGAAAATATTTTTAAAAAAGGATGTTGCAAAATATTCAGGTTCATATTTTTTTCAGCAATATCAGTTTTTTGCAAAGCCGGTCTTGAATTCTGAGAGTTGTAATCTCAATACATCTAGAGGACACCAATTTGGGTAACATTGGTTAATAGGAGAGGAGGAAGATATGATGCAATTTTTTTCCAGACCTGTTCTAAAGGAACTTAAAGATACTGATGTATGGTAACTATTTTTAAATTCCAGAATAATTCTTCTTAACCAAGACAATTGAAGAACTTCCTGGGAAGACCTTGACAAGGTATGTTATAATGTCATTAGATTTGATAGATTGATGATTGATTGATTATACATCATCAAGCAATTTTTTAACTTTTAGAAACCACATCAATTTTCTCCATGGCAATCTGTCCCTAACCTTTTAGGAATATCCTAAGAAGATAAAGTTATATATTTAGAGGTTATTGTTGCATTTTTACTAATGTATAAAAGCATGTGTAAAGCCACAGCACTTCATCTTGGAAGGAGCAAAAGAATGAATGCATGTTCCTAAGCATTCTCACATTACACATGCAAAATATTTGCACTTTTCCCTCTTGTTTTATCCACTTAAAATATAATTCAGTAGATTATGTTAGGTTTTACCTGAGAGATGAAACAAAAAGAGAGATTTCAGAAGATGTAATCATTTTGCCAAATAAATTCCTGTTTCTGGCTACAATGTTGTCATTTTTAGGAATAATCAGGGCTTTTTAATCATCTATATGCAAAGGCATAGGAACACCAGGCTACATTTCTGACTACTAGCTATACACAAATGTCATTTTCACCCCCAATAATTAGTGAAACAATGACATCCTTGAAAGAAATGTATAAATGGATTTGGTCTGCTCAGTTTTCTTTGGGATATTCTCTCTGGGAGAACCAATACAGAATGCTATGTGGAGGGCTTTCATTCAGGCCAGTCTTGTGGAAATATTGAAAATAAATTAACATAATTACCTGGTTTTTCTCGTGCACAATAATTCATTTTCCAACTTTTTTCTCCCTAGGAAATAAAATATGTCCTTAAGAAAATTTCAGCAAATGGCTCTTTTTATGGGTGTTCAATGTATTACAGCAGGTGCTTTTACATACTACTATGTACAAAGTAAGTTCCATCATAGGTAGCAATTTGAAACTGATTTATAAAGGGAGTGTCTGTGCATTAACTTGATGTATTGAATTGCACCCTTTTAGACTGTAAGTGCAGGGACCCTACTCATTTTTCCACGCTCAAAATTTTTTACAAACAGAAAGCCAGCATAGTGGGCAAAGAATTGGACTAACATTTCTTGGAAATATTGTTTCCTGTTACATATTCAGATTGAGGAGTGAAGCCAGTGAATAAAGGCTTCACTCAGGTCCGCCTCCAAGGCGGGAAAAACAGTTCGTTCCTATTGGCTGAGTCGGCTGACACTTTGCTATAAAAGGCTCGCTGTCAGCCAGACTCTTTGCTGGGTTTTGCTTTTACAAATAAAGAGTTATTATCGAAGATCTCTCTGTGTCTCTTCTATCAACCCATTATTTAACATTTTCTATCTGTAATAAAATTTTAGATGGGGAGATTTTAAAAATAATATCCCTACCTATTCATATGAGGATCAACCAAATATTATGTTCTCTACTTGGAATCCTTTTTTATACTATTCAGCTAAATATTTCTGATTTTGCTAATAGTTGGAGGACTTTGACCTTCTAAACATTTTATTTATTTGCCATCCATCTTGCCATCAGGAGACTCTAGGTGGCTTACAATAAAATAGAAACAACATAAAATATTAAAATGATAAGCATTAGCATTAAAGTTAGCAAAAATGGCTGAAGAAGAAAGCCAAATGCAAACAAGATGGAGGCAGAATCCTCTGTCCATCTACTAACCAGCTCCAATACGGAATATCTCCGATCAGGACCCCAGGCCAATCAGCAGAGCCAGATTTTATGACTATTATGTGGAAGGCCAGGGGGGATGAAATCTCGCCTTGGGGGCACAATGTTCCAGAGGGCAGGAGCCTTGGCAGAAAAGATTCTTCTCTTGGACCTTGCCAGCTAGAATTCCTTGACCAACAGGGTTGGGATACACTCCTGCTGGCCTGCATAAGATAGGCCAATCCCATTGGGGTGAAAAAGTTCCCAATTTTATAAATGGTACTTCAAAAGAATATATATTGATAATTACAAATCCAAAATTTGCTTTGAACATGGGTCTGACTGACAACGCTTGAGATGTAAAATAAATTATAAGAAATAAGGCATACATTTTCTCCCAACAAGGTATACAAATCGCACATGAGGGCTGTGACATGAAACTTTATTTTTTCATATTCAAAGTTTAGAAGGTGTGTGTTTTGTAGTTAAAATCCTTCTGAAAATTATTTGATTTTATAGAATCCCAAGTTATTTGTGATACATTTTCAACAACAAAGACATATAAATAACCTCAGATGATAATGGATTTTATAAACCTTATTTTTAAAGTATAAACCTTATTTTTAAAGTATTCCTACATAAGTTAATATTTTATATATCAAAAGAGTTGCCACAACAGTAGCTATACATCTTTTGCTACAAAAATAATTTTCTATCCCTCATTCAAGCTAATGTGTCAGCTTCCGTTGGAACACGATGAAACTTCATCAATAAACTACTTTACTCATGTTCTGTTTGTGGCAAGACTTGTTTATTGTGGTCTGTTTCCTCCAACAATCAGCAACAAATGGTAATTCCCGAGCAAAGCCAGCGCTGAGAACGTCTACCTCTCAGCGCTGTTTATAGTCCTTTTCCCTTAATTATCTAACATCCGCCCCTGGAAACACTTAATTATCCAACATCCTCCCCTAGCTACCTTGCGTGCCCCCACCCCGCAAAACTATCTCCAAGCTAAGCCCTGTGCCGAGCCCCATCCCACCTTGCCATTTGTGCCGCCAATCCCATAGTAACCCCAAAAGCTGCCAGTGCGAAATGCCTCCTGCATGGTGGCACTGAAAAGAGGGAGGAATGCCCACCGCCCAACAGCTGACAGGTCCGTTCAAGAGCGGGTGGCATGCCTGAAGGAACGCCCACCACCAAACAGCTGATGGGTCCATTCAAAGATGGGCGGCGGCATGCCTGAAGGAATGCACACCGCCAAGCCACTGACGAGTCCATGCAAAGCTCCCCAGCTGCTCACACCAACATGAAGCAAGGCGGGATCATCAGGACCATTCAGGGTAATGTGTCAGGTCTGTGCAAATCTTCCCAGCTGGTGGCACGAGGCAAGGAGTTGCGGCAGGGGTGTCTGGACCCAGGACCATCAGGAACCGCTAGGGTAATGTGTCAGGTGATATTGGCGGTGTGGTTGAAGCCCATCAACTGCATTCAAATTTCCTGTAGATGAATCTGAGGGATAAAAATATTTCATTGGAAAGCACTATCCACTACTCTCAATTCTGATTTCTATGGTAGACCTGAGGGATTCCTGATACATGGGCATCACAACTCTCAGAATGTATTGATGAAGGTGGCTTCAGGATTCTAAGAGTTACAGTTGTCTCACACCTGGAGGTGCCAGACTAAAGAGATTTGAACTAGACAAAACAGGTGAGCAATTGCTTTCTGGCTGAAATAGCCTAGCTGATGTTTATCACTGAGAACCAAAACAGCTGGCTTGAGACAGAGGCCTTCAGGATATTGCTTCATAGGACAATGTGGATATCCTGCTAAGCTGCCATAATCCTTCCACATCTCAGCATATGAAACTCTATAACCAGATTTTTAAAAGAATATTTGGGCAATAACATTTAAAAAAAACAACTCAGCAGACAGCAGCATCTGGCAAACCTTGTCTGGGCTGGGAAGCTAACAAGGTCAGGCCTGATTAATACTCAGATGGGAGACATCAGGCTCTGGTTTAGACTGGAAAAAGCAACCCAGAAAACAAGAGCAAATCTCTTTCTATAGCATTGCCAAGAAAACTACATGAATGTCTCTATGAAGTCACCACAAGTCAACCTTGACTCAAAGGAGATGTTATACTTTATATGTTTTTAAACGCTATCTTCAAAAAGAAGCAACTCCTTCTGCTTTTTTTAAAAAAAAAACTCGCCTCACACACAACCAAAAGCACTTGTATGGGGTTTTTTTCTGTGTGTTTAAGAAAATTGGGGGAAGGTGACCATGAATAAATCTCTTCAGAAACTAAGGTATTACTGCCATCTAGTGAGGCCCCTTCTGGTGAAAGACTAATTCTACAGCGGTGTCAGAAGCAGAGAATGGGAAAGCGACTGAAGGAGATGATAAGATTCAATTTACAATGAGAGCAACATGGATTTTTTTTTCCATTACCAAGCAGCAGGGGTGGGATGCCACTGGTTCAGCCTGGTTCTATAGAACTGGTAGCTCCGAAAAGCAGCTGACACCGAACCAGTTTGCTGCAACAATTGTCTGGTCATCTGTTTGGCCCACCTGGGCTCTAGGCTGTCCTTTATCCTATGCTTTTACCTCAGCTGCTTTGCGCAGTACTGCTGAGTGCTGCTCATCAGCTGGAGAAGGTAAATGCTTGCCAGAGTCAGTAGCGCACATGTGTGTGTAGCACGCATTTGGCGTGCATGTGTGCACTCCCCAAACCGGTTGTTATGCCGATAGGATCCCACCCATGCAATACAGGTAGTCATCGACTTACAACAGTTCATATAGTGATCTTTTTGAGTCACGATGGCACTGAGAAAAGTGACGTATGACCTTTTTCACACTTATTGCAGTGTCCCCAAGGTCACATGATCAAATTTCAAATGCTTCACAACTGATTCACATTTATGACCGTTGCAGCGTCCCGGGTCATGTGATCCCCTTTTTTGGCCTTCTGGCAAGCAAAGTTAATGGAGAAGCCAGATACATTTAACAACCATGTTACTAATTTAACAACTACAATCGCTAATGTTAATTCGCTTAACAACCGTGGCAAGAAAGGTGGTAAGATGGGCAAATTCACTTAACAATTGTCTCACTTAGCAACAAAAAATTGGTGCACCATTGTGGTGGTAAGTCGAGGACTACCCGTAATAGTATTCAGTTATTTACCTTCCTAATTTCTCCTTCCTAGAAGCTTCTGCCTTGAATTCTGCCAGCTTCCCACTTTTGAATTATTTTATTCCAGGATTTTTAAAAGGAAGAAAAAAACTATTACAAGCTCTTTACCTTTGTTTATTTTAACAGACAGAATAAGGGCTGCTGCTATTTGTGGAAGTATGGCAGTCCTGCTTACTGTATCACTTAATATGAGATAAAAATTAATAACAGACATGTTTTTGATAACCTTGCTCATAAAATATATTCACACAATTGTTAGAAATCAGGAGGAGTCTGGTAGCTTTCCAACTAACAAATGTTTTGAAATTTGTCAGTTGGAAAAGCTTCTACCAGATACTTCTTGAATTTGGCTACCATAAATTCATCTCTTCTCTTATAAGGTCTACACAGTGGTTGTTAACTCCCTTCCCTTTCCCTCACATAACTCTACTGCAAGGGTCCCCAAACTTGGCTATTTTAAGACTTGTGGACTTCAACATCCAGACTTCCTCAGCCAGCATAGCTGGATGTTGAAGTCCACAAGTCTTAAAGTTGCCAAGTTTGGAGACCTTTGCTTACTGTAAGAGAAATGGTGTGCTGTTTTTGTGTGTGTTGTTTTCTTCTTCTTTTACTGCAGGCTCAGGGTGTTAAAAATTAGACCTGTTTTCTCAGTAAGTATAGATGCATCTGAATAAATGGACTATCAATTAGACTGCTTATTCCTCTTGAGCCACCCTATTTTACATTGTCTGAGACATTATATCTAGACATAGTAGTAATTTCTTTTGAAGGGGGAAGGTAGTTAGCATGAACAACACATGGCACACAAGGTGGCCTCATTTATAACCTCAGGTCTCAAATTTCTTCTTTTTCTTTGACATTACACACTTCCAAAACATTTTCTTAATAGGAAATTATGCAAATGATAAACAACTTCAGGAAGACCACAAGACCACCATGAGAAACAGTGAGGTGTTTGAATGGTCCCAGATTCAAGTTTAGCCTTGAAGCTTGCTACACCTGAGCACTTCAGCCAAGCCCTCACAAGGAAATAAAATTGGAGAAGAAAGTACTGTCTACATTGTGGTGACTTCAACTAGAAAAGGGAGGAAGGGAGGGAGGGAAAGATCTTTCAGATAGATTCCCTAGATAATTTTTGTTTTAGCTGTACTTATATTATATTATATTAATTTATTTGATTCATTTTGTTAGTTTTATTGTTTTAAATGTGGTTTTATATTCTGTAAGCTGCCTTGAGTCGCCATGGGTGAATAGGCGGCAATATAAATTCAATAAGTAAATAAAATAAATGAAAAATTGCAGTGATCCAAAATCGATTGATAACACCAATATTCTGAATCAACAAGTTAAAAATATTAAATGGGAACAATCTAGATCAGTATACTTTAGCCCTAGTCACATTTATTTATATGCAAACCCTGTTGGATTCCGTGTACAAGTCTGGCTTTAGAATAGAATTTGGATGTGAAAGAAAGGAGTGACAAAAAAAAGAATACACTTCATGCCACATCAAAATCCTTTATGTTCTTTATTAAAATTAACAAATATGTACCATAACATATAGAGGTTGGGATAATCTAGAATAAGAGTAAGGTAATGAATTTCCCTTTCTTCCTCACCACCCACATCATCTGTTCAAATATTATCTCTCTCTAGGGAATCAGTCGATCACTCCCACTCCCCAAACCATATATATGAGTTGATTTATTTGCAAGAAAAAGACATTGTGGGCTAAGTTACGCATGGAAACACATCAACATTACAACAATACTAAACCGTATCAATAAACTCTACACAAACAGCTCGGACTTTATAAAAAAAAGACCAAAGGAAAAGTCCAATCTATGCTTGTATGTTTTCCCTAACAGAGGAAATAGCAGCATCCAATGGCAGATTCCAAGCAGAAAAATGGCACGAGGGGAAAAGGTTAATTAAATTCTACTTCTTCCAATGCAGCAGTTTTAATTCACATACATCTCTGCCCTCCACTGTTATTGGCCAAAACTAGAAGACAGGAAATCAATTGTGGATCACTGCAATTTTTCATCTGGTTCTTTTCTAAGTGCAACTAAAATGAAAATTACTTAAAGAATCTGTCTGAAATGTCTTTTTTTCCTTCCTTCCTTCCTTCCTTCCTTCCTTCCTTCCTTCCTTCCTTCCTTCCTTCCTTCCTTCCTTCCTTCCTTCCTGGTCAAGGAAAGATCATTCATTGACAGTGGTAGTTCCCATTAACTGCCGAGTTTCTTAGCATGAAACTAAATTACATACATGCCAAATGCTTGAGCTTATTTAACTGTCCTTGGTGTCTTTGAGCTTCAGTTATGAAATGAAACTTTAGACTATAAAATGGATAAGAAAAAGCTATTTAGCTGCAGAAAGTGTGAGGAATGTTCATTTATATATCAGGAAACATTCCCCTGCAGCTTAACTGAAACTATTATTCCTGTGGCTATTCCTCTCAAAATCAATAATATTTGTAAGTTTCTTTTGCTTCTTGATAATAAATATGAAAATCTATATCTCACACAGCACAGTGGCTAACCAGAGAAAGCAGAAAAATAAAAATAATAAACAGAAGAAATAAAATCTGTAGAAGTAAAAATTAGTTATCCTTTGTCTTATTCTATGAAGACCTTTAGCAGGGGATGGTTAAGGTAAGGATGTGGCTATTTATTATCCTGGGTGTTGTTAATGTTAAAACTTATCAAAACTTCCTTGTCATTTCATAAATGTGAAATGTAAAAATATCTTTTCCTTTGATATCATTATACAAAATACAAAATTATCTTTCTGGCTTGCTCACTCATTAGTTCCTTCTTATGGGAACTATTTCTGGCCTATTATGATTGAAGAGTGCTGCCATTCTCCACATGTCCACTCATTTGGCACTTTTTAATATTTCCAAACTCATCCCCATTCCCTTTTACATTTTAAAACTCTTTTAAATCTTGGAAAAGGCATGGGGAGTGGTGGGGAGGGAGGTGGGGGGGAGAGAGGGAGAAAGAGAGCAAAATAAACATTGCTTAGTTTGTCAGCCAAGCTGAAAATGCCCATGAAATAGAAATGACTAATATACCAGATGCAAAGAAGATGGGATGAAGAAGAAATAAGGGACACATCACATAAAAATAGATCTCTGAGACAGATGTGAGGTAGGAAATAGTAGGATAGAGTGGAGTGGAGTGAAGGGGCTTAGAACTGTGGTGTGACTATCACTTGCAGAGGCAAATTTAATGTGTCATCTGAGACCATTATGATATATTTCTTCCCAAGACATTAAAAAAGGGAATCTCCTCCTTGGGATTGTGAACTGCCCCAACCAATTGTCTGTTTTCCATGTAAAGAACATAGGGACGTAGATCAATGTACTACAGTCACTTTGAAAAAGATACTATAAGCAATAGAAGCAACAGAATCTTTAAACTTCAATGAAATTGACCCACATCCCACCAGGAACATCAGCATAGTCCTTTTAAAGAAACCCTTGCTTGCAAGGACTTAGTTAAAAGCCATATGAGAAATCTGGGTGGGAGGGGAACACTTTTCTTTGAACCTCTACTTGGTGCCAGACTTTCTCTTCTTAGAATAAAGTGCACGTTTTCAGCTCAACATTTTAAATTGGAAAACTTAAATAAATGGTATAATTTGTGAATTCTTCAGTTTCATTTTTGGTAATTTCTACTTTCGGTTTTGAGTTAAGCATTTCAATTGATTCATTTATCTGAAAGGGAGAAGTTCTTGTTTTGCACCTTCAACTCCCTTTTTTATTTATGATATTGTTACTTCAAAAAGAAGAAGAAAAATAATGCTATAACAAATACTCATTTAAATGGGTCTAGGAAATATAGGTTTAAAAAGGAGTCCCTGCGGATTTTACTCCGCTGGTCATTGTCGACTATAAGGGGTGGTGCTCATCTCTATTTAAAATATCCAAAGATATTTCTGCAGTCATGTGTCCAGCATGATGTCACAGAGTGCTGTTACCTTTCCACTTAAGTGGTGCCTGTTTATCTTCTCGCATTTGCATGCATTTCAACTGCTAGCTTGACAGGAGCTGAGGCAAGCCAGTAGCTCATGCTGTTGCAAGGCACTCAGGTCTCAAACCCAAGTCTTAACCACTGAGCCACCACGCCACCAGGAAATATAGGACAGCTCTATTTTTATTTGGTGATGTGATGGAATATAACATCACACACCTAACTCATCAATCCATTGATCAAAAGATATATTATTATAAGACAATCTTCCAAAGAAATACAAAAAAGCATTGTAACTTTGAAGTCTAAATTTTTATGTAAATACATTATTTTATTTAAACTTGTGATTCACACATAGATCAATGAGCATTTAAATTACTTCAGTACACTCTAATATGAGGCTGCTTCTAAAGACAATCTTTAAAGATGCCAGGATAATGAATGATGCCAGATAAGAACCAATATTCTAGCCACTGAGGTGATTTCCAGATCCAGGTCAAAGCACTGATCTTCACTTATAAAACTATTCATGACTTGATGCCAGATGATTGGACTCCTCTGAAATGTTCTACAACATTGAGGCCACCACATCAAGTCCATTTCTTATAGCACTGTGACTATCAGCATCTCCATCTGGATATTTGAGTGTTTTTTCATATTTCATTCTACTTCATGGTGACATTCCACTGCTGTTTTATTTTTAGGATTTTCTGATGTTCCAGGGGTGGGGAATTATGATTTGGGCTAGCTATTAGACAGGATATTTGTTTGGGATGTTGTATGCTGATTTTATGATATTTAGTTAAAACTGCCTGGGGTTTTGGGAATTGGGCGGTATAAATAAATATATAAAATAAAATTGTAGCATTCCAGGAAGGAAAACAAGAGAAAGCATAGGCTGAAAAGCATAGGCTTCACATGTTCAATATGTCATGTGAAAGCCAGCTAATGATAAGATACTATCTGATATGGGAGCTCAATTTTTAAAATCCTACTGAAACAAGAAGAATGATTTATATTTGGATCACAGGCAGCTTTGCAATTTCAGTTCCAGTAGTATTGCCCAGCAACACAATTCCACTGAAGGAGATATATGTTCTGGAATGATAACTAAACATTCATGGGCCACCAGACTCAACCATAAACTCCACCATAACGTGGATAATTGAATTAATATTTTCCACAACTTTTTATTTTGCTTAATAACCAGACAACTGGTGAATGTAAAAGATGCCACGAACTTAAAATATTGTACTGTATTGGCAAGTCAGCTGGAAAACATCCTAAATTAGACTTTTTGAAGCCTGTGTGATGCATCAAGTTCTAGAAAACTCAGGGCATCCTCTCTCAAAGCAAAAATGTTGTGCCCTCTATGGTTCCTATAAATGAGCAGAACTGTCTCCTAGGAGAAAACTGATAGAGGAATAGAATAAAGAACAAGAAAGAAATGGCAAGCATCGTCTCTTATACTGAACTGAGTCCTGACCTTCCATTATGCTTGCTGAGGTATAGGTGGGGGCAGATCACAATTTTATTACACATTTGAGAACTTATATAGCACACTAGTTTAAAGCTTGTAATAACAACATTGTCAATTGTTTTGTAACGACTGTTATAATAAATCTTCTTGAATGCTGTCCAAAGAACTTGCAGGATTGAGCAATGACTTTGTTTTCCAATGTTGCTAAAGCTTTCCATCTTTAATATCTTGCTTTCGAGCACACAAAAAGATTATCAAAACAATTCTCATAAAATATCTTGCATATATCACCCCAATCGAAGCAGAAATAATCCTATCTGAATTGTGAGAGAAAGACAAAGTATAGTAACATATTTTGAAAAGTTAAAAAAAATGTTGCTTTATTTGGCCTCCATATTTCTACACATCTGTATTACATTTGTATATAATATTTTAAATTATATTACTGTTACTGCTGCTCTCTTAGACTTATAACATGTTATCTGCAAGCCAATCTAGCAGAACATTCTGCGCATTGGATGAGAAATTCAGTAATCACCTTTTCCCATTTTTTTTCTTCTCTTAAATCTATATCTACTCTAAGTCACTGATATTTTTAAAAAACCACCCACACTAACCAAGTACTTCACTACCAAAGTAATAACCCAACCTCCCAAAAGAGAAGCTGTGTAAGAACAGTATTTAGATAAGTACAAACTATAAAAATAAAAATTCAGCAGAATACAGAATAACAGAATTGGAAGAAACCTTGGAGGTCTTTAAGCCCACCCTTCTCTCTACCATTCCAATCTCTTTTTTAAAACCTCCAATAATGGAGTGCTCATAACTTTTGGAAGTAAGCCATTCCATTGATTAATTGTTCTTGTGTGGGGACATTTCTCCTTAGTTCTAGGTTGGATCTCTCCTTGATAAGCTTCCGTCCATTATTTCTTGTCCTGCCCTCAGGTCTTTGAAAAATAAGTTGACTTCCCCCCTCTCTGTAACAGCCCTTCAAATATTGCAAGACTGCTATCGTGTCCCCCAGTCTTTCTCTTCATATCCAGTTCCTGCAATGGTTCATCATATGTTTTAGCCTCCAGCCCCCTAATCATCTTTGTTGTTCTTCTCTGCACCTTTCTAGTCTCAGCATCTTTTTTATATTGTGGTGACAATACTGGAAGTAGTATTCCAAATGTGGTTTTATCAAAGTAATATAAAACGGTGCTAATGTCCTTGATGCTGTCTCCACTGTTGATGCAGCATAAGATTGCATTGGTTTTTTTGGCAGCTACCACCTATTCCACACATGTGCATTTGTGTGTGTTTTTTTTACATTTTCCAACAAAATGGATATCAATGCAACTTCATCAAAAAGTGCTTGACCATTCAATAAAGTACAACCAACACAAGATATAGAAAGAATAACACTATTATATATCAAAACATCTCAGAAACCACCAGTTGAATATTGCAACCACAGAGCATCACCAAACTTTACAAACCAACTAAAGTCCTCCAAAACAAGCTAAGTAAACTGAAAGATCCAGCAGCTCCAGAAGAATAAATAAGAGTCACCTATATAACATACAGTGTAAGGGCTGCAACAGCCACTATATAGGACCAACAGGCAGAATGCATCTATGAACACCAACTAGCAATAAGAAGTTATGATGTAAACTCTTTAATTGTACAACAATGGACAGACTTAACTATAGTTCCAACTGGAAAATTGATCATTCTATACCAAGCCAAGTCCAAAAACACTAGAGAACTCTTGGAAGCCTCGCACTGACAGATATGCCATTAATAGGTACACAGATGTAAAGAACATCTAGATATTATTCAAAACAGATAAACCACAAGCCAAAAAGAAAATAAAAAAACCAAAACACCTCCCCACCAACAATCAATTCCCAGATGAGCAGAGATGAACACCAAGATTAAAATCAGTCCAACAATCAAACATTAGACACTAACCCACTCAAGCAACTGCCAAACAAGTTAACAATAAACAGCCCAACCTGAGAACCACCAAGACCAACCCCACCAACAGTGTCAAGGTAAACCACTAGAACAGAGGTCCCCACACTTTGGCAACTTTAAAACTTGTGGACTTCAATTTCCAGAATTCTCCAGCCAGCATAGCTGGGAGTTGAAGTCCACAAGCCTTAGAATTGCCAAGCTTGGAGACCGCTGCACTAGATCAGGGGTCGCCAACCTTTTGGACCTCAGGGACAACCAAACTCATAATTTTAGATCCCAGGGACCACTAACTGGTTCTGTGGGCATGGCCTAATTTGTGGGTGTGGCTTGGTGGTCATGTGACTGGCTGGGCATGGCTTGTATGTAAATATTATAAATATTTATATAAATATTGAATTTTTTATAAAAAAAGATCAACTTTTACCCAAAATCAGGCAAAGCAGGCAGGCAGATTGAATTGCTCACAGAATCATTTAGTGATCTATCTGCCATCAGCTAGCTCAGTCTGTCACATAAAATTTGCTTGCCGTGAATCTGCACTGAATAATAGAACCTTCAGTCCTAAGGAAGGTTCGGCTGTGCTTAAAAGCAGAGCCGAAGATCTAAAGACTAGCTAGAAAGCAATAAATCCAACCATTTCCTCTTCCTAGCTAAGAGCTGATTGTTGGAAAAAGGAAAGATAGCAATTTAGCAGGCAAGTTGCTGGGTAAGGAGTGGGCGATGAGGGTTCCTGTGGGCCATGTGGGCAGCGCAGCCTTGTGTTTCTGTGCAGCCTGAATTAATTGCTTTAGGGGGGTGCTCTGGGAGTGAGATTTCTCTGCGGCCCACCAAAATTTTCTCGCGGCCCACCAGTTGGCGACCGCTGTTCTAGAACATGCAAGAATGATACCAGAGGACAAAAGCAATAGTAATTCACTGAAACTTACTTCCAAAGAATTTCTTAAGCATTTATATTTTGGAGACCTTCTAACATTTGTCCATTAATGAAATCTGCTCTCAGCATAAAAATGACAGCCATTTCTCTTTCTATGACCAGTAAGTAGCTTACCTGCTGCAGCTCCTCCACTTTCTATGTGTTTTTTAATTTTTTCCTGGTCTTCCCAACGCAGTTCTGAGAAGCCCTCCAGATCAGCATGGGACAGCAGCTGAGCTTGTTTCCAGAAGCAAGAATAGTGGTGCCAATGAGGTACTTTGCCATCAAACATAGGGGACTGAAAAGAAAGAATGGCAGGGGGGGACAACCTCAGGCATGTAAACCAATACAACTGATTTGGGTAAGAAATAATGCCATACAGTATAATCAGAATCCAGACAAAAATGTTGGATTGGAGCACCAACGGATGAGCTTCATGTTTGGGGTGGTTGATTGAGTAATTACAGATCCAATCCTTTCCCCTTTTATCATATCCCATCTTTTTAGCTAGGTTGATTTTACACTATAGTATTTATATTATGATAAATTATATAGTTTTATTTGTTAATATTGTAAGCCACCCGGGGTGACTGTGTGGCAAGATGGGCGGGTAATACATTTTATAAAAAAACAACTTGTGTCCATCTATGAGTACTGTTTCCTTTTCTATAACTGCCTATGTCCAGTTATTATCAATCAGGGTGGATTTGATTTAAATCAACTCAATTTAAATCACTTGTAAAAAAGGCTTGATTTAAATCAACTCAATTTAAATCATATTTTTTAAAGAGCAACTGCCATCTCTGTCCTGCAGCAGCTCTTCCTCTAACCAGCTGTTGACTCACCAGACAGTCCCATTCAACTTAATGGTTATGCGGCAAAACAAGGTGAGGGACGCAATGGGCAGCAAGCGCTAGCTACCATGATGGATCTGAAATGACAGGGCTCTTTAAATGTAAGAACTCATTCTTGCTGGTAGTTAGAATCTTTAATATTATTTGCAAACAAAATGAAGGTTTCCTATTTAGCTTATAGAGCTTGAATTCATTGAATGAGTTTACCAAAAATGTTACAGAATATACAGCCTCACGCTACGTAACTAAGCTCTATTTCATGCTGAATAAACTAAATTATTAATGTATCTTAAATAGAAAATTATCTTTAGATAGTTTTTTACTCCAAAAGTATTTTATTAAAATAAATTTGATAAAAATAAAAAAATCCAATTTAAATTTTAAAAATCTGATTTTTTTAATTTTTAATTTTAAAAAATCACCGATTTTTATCTACTCTGTTATCAATAGATTTGCTGTTCAGATTTCCATAACATCCAGAAGTAACTATAGTTCCTCTATTCCTTTTGCTTCCTTCTGCTCAGGCTTTAATAAGAATTTGGAGATGCAACACTGCCTACATTGCACTGTAGAAAGTTAGCACCCACCCCTCTCCTAGATGAATGAAATATTCTAGGAAATATTAAAAAGGCAGAATATTATATTTTCCTGGATGAGAAAAGGAGAAATATGTTTTAAAGACAAAGCAGCTTCCTGCAGCTTCCTGTTCCCCTTCAGGTCCAGGGTGATGGGATTAAGGATGGCCCTCAGGAAATGATAGGATTACCCACCTCACCACATAGTCTGGGAAGATTGCATTAGCCAGCACTCAGGTGAAGCCATGTGGTCCAGACAAAGTTTACAAAGTTAACTAAGACTCCCACCCCTGGGAATCTGACAGCCAATGGGATACATTTCTTACACAGGAACAGGAAACATTAATGTGGGTTAAAAACCTCATTTTTCCCAATCAGTATCTTCCCAACGATTGCACTGCCAAAGAAATATAATTTAAGTTGGAGTGGTCTTACAGAATCCAAACTAGTTTCTTATGACCTTTCAATGGAGTATCTTCCCACTTTGGATTACAATTAGGGCAGTCATATGCTCCTTCAGAAGATAAAGCATGTGCAGTATCAATTGGAGGTCAACAGGAACCTTGACAACAATAGAACCTGGATCCCAAGGTTCCCAGAACCAAACAAATATATGGCATCTCTCACTTTCCCTAGGTTGAAGAAAGGCACAGTGTAACATCTTGCCATTCACATTCTTTCTGGTAAATAGTGGAAAAAAAACTTGGCTCATGCATTTGAAAAGAAATCAAAACCATCACTCACATACTGCTGTACCAATTTTTTTTATAGGGATTTATGGAACACATGTTATCTTGCAACAACATCCCAGACAGACAGATATTTGGTATATAAACCTTTTACTTCCCAATTCCAATGACAGCATCCCCAGTACTGTGCCCAAATTTTCTGTACCATCAAATAGTGTATCCCTGATTATCAAATATTTGTTTTTATATACTTTTACATCTTATTGTAAAAGTACAGATAAAGTACGGTAAAAGTATGGATCACTGATTGCAATAAAGAGGTTTTTCCAGATTAAGAGTACTCAAGGACATTAGCGGACCTCGCCAGAGCGCGGGATAAATGCTGAAGAAGAAGAAGAAGAAGAAGAGTACAAGGCATTTAGTGAAAGAAGCCTCTGAATCATAATTATTAGTATATCAAAGTCTAATCTAATTTGACAGTCACAGTTTTCTCTTTCAAAAACATTTTATAAAAAAAAAATGGCTAAAGCAAGACATTTCATAACAATGAAAAGGTAGAATAGTAGCTAAAATAGGATAAATTTGTCTATTAACAATATAAGTATTGTTGCTAACAGATTTACATCACTGAAGACTTAACTAAACAAAAATATATTAAATAGTACTGTAACAAATAGTGCAAGTTACTAGGCAAGTGTACAAGTACCAGCCAGCAAAATGGTTCCATGATCACCAATTTCCCCCATTTTACAGAACATCAATTGCTACCAAGTTTGTTTGCTTATTTCTTTCATAATACAGTCTTCAATATGGAATGTCATTAAGCAGTGAATGAGTATTCTATTTGGGGGCAGGTTTTTTTTTGTTATACTTGAGAGGGTAAGGTCTACAGAATAATTCAGCATGAACAACTATATCCAGCAGTAGTTTTCTGTAGCAAAGTTCATCTACACGCCAAGGATAAGAAACTCAAATCATCTTCCTGTTCCCCTGCTAGTATATCTAAAGCTGCTTGCTCTCTGTCTGACCTACTTTTTCTAGGTAAGAAGTTGTGAACAAATGCTTTTGCATGCCCCTCAGAGAATGGAATACAGTATACATTGCACAACAATAGGTTTTAAGACATTAACTATATATACTATCATTATTATTCCAATTTATTTCATTTCACCCTATTGCAATCAAGCTGCCTTTGTTTGGTGAGTTAAAAATTGTCAGGATTACCAATTACATTATTTTATTATTATGTCAAATTCACAGGCTTATTGCAAAAATAGTAAATTATCAAAGAGGTGGAAGAATGCAGTATTGCTTGGCTGAACAAACTCCTCCTAACTTAATAGATATATACTGTTTTTGGCAACAGATCAGTCTAGAGTCAAAACTATATGCTTGGAGACTTTATGACCCACTGTAGAATATAGCATTCAAATTCAGATTCCAAAATAAAGATTGAAAAATATGATTGCAGTGCATGTCTATTTTTAACAAAGCAAGCAATAGCTGTCCTACATTCTAGATTTTAAAATCCTCTCCAACTCAAAGATAATGATTCCATATGTCAACTCTGTCCAATATATGATTGTCCCAACTCTATTAATTCCAACTAGACTGGGCATCAGGATCAAGAAATTTGTTAATCCCAGGGAAAAGCCTCATTCAAAGTTGTATGAACATTTTACTCGGAACTGTGCACTTCGGAACAAGCCTCTAAGAGGGTAGCATTATAAATCATATTGTGAAAAACAGGGTATTGGACTTGGTTGTGAGTTTTCACATGAAGAATAGCCATCGACGGGGGGGGGAAAAAAGGTGAAATCCACCACCCACTGCAGGACGAGCAGCTAATCCCCGCGGCCCTAATGGGACAATGTGGGAATGGACGAACTACTGTCAGTTCAAATTTCTCCACCCAGACGTAAAAACCCAAAGAATTTCCTCTTAAGCGAAAAGATAAAGAGGTATGCAGCTTAAGGCGGCCTAATGGCAGAAAATGACCCTGGCAAAAAATGATTTCAAACTAGAATCTCTGGAAGGTCCTCACAAGAAGGGAAGCTATGAAAGGGAAAGGGCGGTTCCTCCTGCGCTGCGCTACGCATCCTTCAGCAGCCTTGACTCATCGGTGGCACATAACAAAACGGAATCGAACCGATTCCGGGGATCAAGCGCATAGGGCAGCGGCGACAGGGTAACAGATGCACCGAGGGGCGGCCACAAAGACGACATTGCTTCTGCAGGCAATGTGGCGCTTCCGGGCCTGGATGGCCTAGGGTGAAAGCCTTGCTTGGCTTAGGCTCTGAAGCCTGCTTAAAGAGGGAAGATAGGGTCCCTACCTGCACCATGATGGCCAGGCGGAGCGAGTCCTTGGCGATGTTTTCCTTGCATTTCTTGCAGGAAGCCCGCCCGCTCTTGGCGTACTCGGCCCGGTATAGCTTCTCCGCGGATTCCGCCATAGCCTCCCCTAGACCCGCGACGCCCCCCAGAGAAAGCTTCCCGCTGAGCCTCGAGAAAGAAAGCGGCAATTTCTGCTCGGCGGCTGCGGCGGCGGCGGCGGCGCCAAGCATGTGCCGAGCGCAGAGTGCGTGATCCCGCTCCGTCCGAGCGCCTCAGCTTCAGCGATTGATTAGCCTCGCCTCGCTGTGAAGCTCTTCGAAGGCCGCCCAGGACGCCGGATCCTTCCCGAAGAGAACAAGACTCCAGCGAGGAGGGTGGGCGGGAAACCCTGGTGCCTGATAGGGAAACCACGCGGTCGGGGATCATGTGCTCAGGGGGCTTTCCTTTCTGCTTCCCGTTACGCCTCCCACTCGGGGGCTGGTAATTTGTTTCTCAGAGCCCCCGGGAGTTTCCCCGCTACCGTAGCCGAGTTCTTGGGAATTCCTGGTGTGTCTGAATGAGTTTGGATACCTCTGTCAAGGTCTCGCTGGAACAGAGCTGTTGGTCTCTCCATAAGCATGCGGCGTTGTTTGATTTTGGGAGGCTGGAAGGGAGCAACTCGGAAAGGATTTGCCATTAAAATCTTTTTGGATTTTTTTTTCTAAATTCACAGTATAGCCCATAGCTCTGGGATCTTCTGGTGATCTCCGATTTAAATACTAATTATATTACAGGTAGTCCTCGACTTACAACAGTTGACTTAGTGACGTTTGTGCATTGGCACTGAAACAAGTGACTTATGACCATTTTTCACACTTATGACTGTTGCAGCATCCCCGTGGGCCCAAGCTTGATTTACATTCAGATGCTTGACAACTAACTCATGTATGACAGTTGCAATGTCTTGGGGTCATGGGATCACCTTTTGCAACCTTTTGACAATCAGTCAATGGGGAATCCAGATTCACTTAACCATGTTACTAATTTAACAATTTTAGTGATTCACTTAACAAATACAGCAAGAAAACTTGTAAAACAGGGCAAAATCATTTAATGAATTTCTCACTTGCCAACATAAATTTTGGACTCTGTTGTGGTGGTAAGTTGAGCACTACTTATATTTAGGCAGGTCCTACCTAGGTTTTCCAAAATAAGTCAAATGTAAATCCTACTAGGCTCAGGCTATAATGATCAGCATACCAAATCCTGTTAAAAACAAGGCTGCTGTTAAATAAATACATGCACAGCATAGTATGGCAAACACAAATTACAAGCTAAGTCAATATGCAGCACATAGTGTACATTTCAATTCCATGCAAAATGCCATTTAAAAATCTCTGCACTTCCTTCCCCACTCTTCATTAAAAATTCTTAACACAAAAACAGGCTTTTGGGGGCAGGACAGAATGGGATAGCCTTGTTTCCCAATGAGCATTACTGGGTTGAACATAGTTCTTGTGTGCTTCCATGAGGATGAGGAAGAGAGGAATTCTTATCTTTTGGATAGATAAAAGTATCACCTTTTTCTTTGCAGGGCAATTCTTTTACATATTAATCAGCCCTTAGCTAACCTCATGAAACAAAGATTTTGATGATTTAAAAATAATGGAGGAATACTAATGCCATACTTTGTACTTCTGGAATGCCAGGGCATTAAAGAAAGGGGCATATGTTTTGAAAGTACCTCTCATTTATAGTTGTGTCTGGGAACAGCTAATAAGAGCTAGGAAGAAAAAAAATCTGATAAACAGGACAACTGTGAAGAGGTCAGGCATACTGTTATGATCCACCTGTTGATTTTGGCTGGCTAAATGGGTTATTTTGTATTTTGAGAAAAATTATACCTTGAGAAAATGCAAAGCTTGTCCACTCTTACCCAAACAAAAAAACATCATTCATATAAGCATATTTATTATTCATGAAGTAAATACTTTATTCATGAAATGAAATAAAAAGGTAAAAAATACTTTATTCATGAAGTAAAATAAAATACAAGTAAACAATGGTTGTGCAACTGCCCTGCTAGAGGACCAAAAGTCCATTGTAATAAAACCGTATCTTTACTTTTTCTAAATGTAGAGAAAGTTTGGTCTTCCAGAGCAGAAAATTCCTTAATGAGAGTTTGCTTACCGAGAAGGGATTTGAATTTGTAACCTACCTCTCCATCACAAAAGGATTCCAAATATGTTTAACAATTGTGACAAAAGATGTAAACACAAAACAGTAACACAAATGTTAATTTTTTTTTTAGGATTGTTATAGTTTCTTTAAAAGCAAATGTCCTCTTCAAAGTAAAGTAAGGCTCAATCACCACTACAGAAAAAGGAGAATGTTTCAGTGAGGGAAAAACACAAGAAGGCATTGTCCAAAATGCTGACAAAGGTGTTTCTGCAAATGGCATTTTCCGAAAATCTTGTTAATGGAACAATGGCAATAATTGTTCCAGACTCCCTATAAAGTGTGGGGGACACATCAAAATATAGTTCAGTACAATAAAACCTTGATTTAACAGATCTCTCTTTAACTGGATGGATGGAAGGGACTTTATTTTTGCCTAGGCATCTCCCCCCAATTTTATATTGCTTACAAAGTATTGATTTTATATTGCTTACAGTGATTTGTGTTGTTTGTGTACTGATAGCATTACTCTGTTGATGTAAATTGCTACAAGTGACCTAGTTTTTGATTTAACAGACATTTGGAGATCCCAGACTTCTATTCCCCAAATGTCCACTTAATTAAGTTTTCATTGCATTTCAAATGAACAAAGTATGTGCCTTCAAGGAACTAAAATTAATCCATCAAGTTATTTTGACATTTTAGATTTCCCTGAATAGTTTATCCATCACAGAAAAAGCTCTCTATCTACACTATTGAATCCAGAAATGGAGAACATCTCAAATGGGTGTTATGCTCTGGGGAAGCTTCAGCCCGAAGTCTGATTCTTGTATCTTGTTCTTTGTTTTGTTTTTCAATAATTCACTGTAACACTTTCTGTAGCGTATTGACTGACTGAACTAAGTCTTCACTCTGGTCCGCACTTACGGTGGGAAGCCGGAACGTTCCTATTGGCCGATGCCATTTGACAGCGAGCTATAAAAGGGAGCTGTCAAACGGCATCAGCTGTTGTCTGCCGGCTTGCTACCTTGTAAGCAAGACAGCCGCGGCAACCCTCTTCGCTACAATAAAAGTGACAGCTGAGTTTAGCCCTGCATTCGCCTTGCTTATTCCGCCGCTCACTACACTGGCGACGAGGGCAGGATACTGACGAGAGGCAACCGGGTGAAAAACTACCAAGCAAGCCACTACAAAAGAGCTGAGGTCACTAAGAAGAGAGCCGAAGCCACTACAAAGAGAGCCGAAGCCGATTCAAGCTGAGCGGCACTTTGACAACTACCCTTCGTGAGCGTGAAATTCAAAATCTCCTCAGCAGATCCGGCACCACTGACACAAGATGGCTACGAATCCTGCGTTCCCGCCCTTCAGACCGACGACTGACACCTTGTAATCCTACAAGAACCGGTTTGACTGCTTTCTTGATGCTTTAGACCTTGGGGACATTTCAGAACATAGAAAAAATTCTTACTTCCTAACCTATTGCGGAACTGCGGTATTTGATACCGCCACAGCCTTGTTAGCTCCACGCTCTATTAATACTGTTCCGTGGGGGGAGTTACAAGAATTCCTGTCTAACCGTTATTCCCCTAAGCCTTCTCAAATTGCTAGGCGCCTCACTTTCAGAAAAATGGTTCAGGCTGAGGAAGAGGCTGTTGGTGATTTTATAGCTGCTCCATGAACAGCTGCTTTACCTTGCGGGTTCAGAGACTATCCTGAAGATATGTTACTAGACCAAATTTTCTTTGGAGTCAGAGATGGTAAGCTACAAAGGCGTTTGTTGGCTAGGAGGGATTTAACCCTTCATATAGCTATTGAGGAGTCCCAAGCTGCTGAACTGTCAGCCATATCCCAAGCAGAAATCCAGGGGAATCCTACCAGCCAGAATAGCTCAGCCATCCATTATGATGAAGTGTTACCAGAAGAAAGTTTAGAGGAACCAAGTGATGTCAATCGCCTTAGACAACAAAAACCTACTCAAGGGGATAACAGGCCATTCCCAAACCAAACCCCACACTCTCTGCCTACCTGTTTAAGCTGTGGGGGGAATCATCTCAGGGCATCCTGCAAATTCAGGAATGCCACTTGCCTTAAGTGCCAAAGAAAAGGCCACATTGCTAGAATTTGCCAAGCAGGGAAGGCATTCACCCAAAAGCC
>JANHFN010004945.1:23190-35383 GCA_032468175.1 Toxicocalamus goodenoughensis
TTGAATTTTTTATAAAAAAAGAGCAACTTTTACCCAAAATCAGGCAAAGCAGGCAGATTGAGTTGCTCACAGAATCACAAATTCATTCAGAGATTTATCTATCTGCCATTGGCTAGCTCAGTATGTCACATAAAATTTGCTTGCAAGCAAACTCACAAAATTAACTCACAACACACCAAGCATGTAAATATTGAATTTTTTATAAAAAAGCAACTTTTATCCAAAATCAGGCAAAGCAGGCAGATTGAGTTGCTCACAGAATCATTCAGCAATCTATCTATCTGCCATTGGCTAGCTCAGTCTCTCAAATTTGCTTACAAGCAAACCTTCAGTCCTAAGGGAGGTTTGGCTGTGCTGAGCTGAAGATCTAAAGACTAGCTAGGAAGTAAGAAATCCAACCATTTCCTGCTTCCTAGCTGATCTAAATCTCCCGGCACAGCAGAACAGATGATGGTCGGAAAAAGGAAAAATAGCAATTTAGCAAGCAAGTTTACCGGGTAAGGAGTGAGTGGGTGGGGATGATTCCTGCGGGCCATGTGGGCTGCGCAACCTTGTGTTTCTGCACAGCCTGGATTAATTGCTTTGTGGGGGTGCTGTGCCCACCAAAATTTTCTCACGGCCCACCAATTGGCGACCGCTGCACTGGAATATAAATTGACAGCAAACCTCACTCCCTTCCAGCATGATGATGTTACCTAGTTTGGATAATGAAACCTCTGCAAGAAAACAACCAAGCTCAGAGACTGCCAAGGACCCCTCACTTACCGTATATTAATTAGCTTTGTTCCACCTTCCATGTTTTACAAGGATAGGTATTGAGACAATGTTGAATGAAGTGAATCATTTGAGTCATTAATTTCCTCTTGGAGATGTGCTTTGTCTCCTTTTTTACATCACTTTCATTGCCAGTTCAAAAAAGATTTGGCCAGAGTCGTTTCTGAAACCTATACAATTCGGCTATTTGTTCAGAATTCTTTTACTTATATTTTTAATATCCTTTTTTTTAAGGAAGCAAATATCCAGTATGTTAAACATTGCTGTAAATACTGATAGAAAGTAGAAAGTACAACATATGTTCTTCAGACAGACAGCAACATGTTGCTCATGTGGTTTATAATAATTCTTAGAAATCTAGTTTTTGGATTTTTATTTTATTTGAATTTTGCTATTGAGGAATAGTGACTGAGTTAAGATAGCTTAGTGAACTGTGGTTTGTGTAGGGGAAACTTCTCTGCTGAATACTTTAATAATGGGGATCAGCCATATCCTTCTGTTGAAGCACTAATCATTTATTACAGAAACCAAGGCAGCAAAAGCTAACTTAATAATGTGTCTAGTGAGATAAGAATAGCGAGGCAATGCAGATGCCACTACAGTGACAATAATGTATTGAGAAGGCAACATTTCTTTGGAATAAAAGTTACATATCAATCTTCCTTTAAATTTTATTTCTTAATCACCTTGCTTCCCAGAGCTCTTTATTCCCTCTCAGTATCCTTTTATAGCTTAATCCACATTTGTGTCTCTAAATGTTTTATAGCTCTGCTGACAGCTTAATTTTTCCAGAGAATAGTGATCTAAAGAATGGAATTTACTTGTCCTAACCAACAGCATCTTCTTCCTACATTTGCACCCTCTGCAACAACAATTTTCCCATTACTTAGTCTACGTCAAGCAATTCAACTGTGTAGCTACCTCATCATAACATAATATAGTCTTTGCACAAGAGCACAAATGTTTTCCTAGGAATTCTTGTGGAAAGGCTGTTTGCCCACAGTGATATTTAGGGGGCGCACCAGGTCATTCAATAACTGCCCCTGAAATTACAAGCAATAGGCACATTTGGAGAAAAGCTGGCTAGCTAGGTATTAGCAATCCTGAAAATTCAGCCTGCCTTGAATCCTTCAACCTGCCTTAAAGAAGTATTTTGCAAACTATGGAATCAAAATAAATGGTGTCTATTTAAATCGCTTAAGATTTGCAAGTGATGTTCTCTTCTCACAAGATTCAGAAGAGCTACAAAAACACATACAAGAGCTGCACAAAGCATGAGAACCATTCGGCTTAAAAATAAACCCGAAAAAGAGCCAGGTTATATTTAATAAATTCACTAAAGAAAGATTTATATATATATATATCTGGAGAAGAATTAGACATAGCAGACCACTACATATAACTTGGCCAATGGATATCAATGGAAGGTGATACAATAAAGGAAATTGAATGAAGTATTAAATGTGTTGGCAAGCATTCAGCAAAGCTAAGCATAATTTTCAAGACTAACCCCCCTCTATGCCTGAAGAGAGAAGTTTTTGAACTGTGTTTTCTACCTGCTCTAACATATGCTGGGGAAAAATGGACACAAACCTCACAATTGATACAAAAGCTACAAATGGCGCAAAGAGCCCTGGAAAGATACATGCTCAGCATTACAAGACAAGATAGAAAGACCTGCAGATGGATTAGAGAACAAGAACAAAGGAAAGTATACACTATCATCAGGAGAGTAAAAAGAAGTGACATGGAAATAGGCTGGTCACATAGCAAGAAGAACTGATGTCAGTTGGGCCAAGGCAGTCATAGAATGGATCCTACTTGATAAAAAGCATCCATGGCAGAGGTCTAAAACAAGATGGATCAACAACATCAGCAAGTATTGTTCCGAAAGAAAGCTCAGGATCATATTGGTTGGAAACATGCAGATGAGGCCTTCATCCTACAGTTTATAGACAATGGCTAAGATGATGATGATATTGATGATGATGATGATGATGATGATGATAATGATGATGATGATGATGATGAATGATGAAAATACACCTGTGATCATTTCTGTGAGATCTAAACATCCACAGAGCTGCTCAAGAATGACCAAGAATGGCATTTTGAGCATGGACTTATTTATTAAATTACTTATTTTATTTATTAATTTTTTTATGCTGCTCATCTCACTACAAGGTGACTCTGAGCTGTTTACAGATTATAAAACAAGTAAAAATAGTTGAAATATTAAAACATTGGTTTGCTAGCTCTTTCCTGCTATTGAGAGAAGTGTTACATGTATGCTCATTCTACTTCACCAAAAAAAGAAGAATAGAAATACTTTGAATTGATCAAATTATTGAAAACATTAACATCGAACAGACATAGAGGCTAACACTGTGTCAAAGTAATTGCTCAGTCTTGCCCAGATTTTAATATTCCTGTCTTACCAAATATTAGACATGTTCATTGGCTATCATGGAAATTTGTAGTCCAAGGTTATCTGAAGACTTTAGGATGGAGAAATTATTGTGGCAGTTTTCAGTTAGTGCACTGGATTTATCCTCCACGTTCACTGAAGGAATTAGCACTGAATGTAATTCCAGGAAGGGAGGGCAGTTTACATGCTATGGAAAAAAATCTGATTATGTCATTTTCTCACATTTTTACTTATAATTCTATTATCTTCTCTGAATCTATTAGAGCAAAACATTTGTCTTACAATGACTTTTAAATGACTGCATGTATTCCTACAAAATACATTAATGAAATGTGCTTTAAATAGTTTTTGATTTGTGAAAAATATTGCAAAATAGAGAAGTGTGAAATCCTATACAGGAGATAATTAAATTCTGGTCTTCACATTTTGCTGAGAAGTACAAATCAACTCATAGGGCAAAAACTGGATGTCTCAGCCATTGCTATTTTGCTCCAGAGGATCACTGAATCCAATAGAAAATAGGAAAGTGTGTGTGTGTTTGTGTGTGTAGAAAAATGCTTTTTTTCAGTCCACAAAAATCTCAGAAGGTATCTCTCTTGTAATTTCATTAATACACATTTTAAAAAATAACTAATGTAATTAGTTGTAGAACAAACATGCATTTGAATGTTATTTATGAATCAAATGACAACTCTAATTATAATGTGAAAAGAGGCATCAGGAAAATTATTTACCTCAGTTTTAATTAGCCTATATATCCTGTACAATTTAAAATAGGATAGTGTTTTGCATCTAAGGCAGAAGTTCTCCGGCTTTGCAATATTACAACCTCCTAAAACCTCATCACTTTATAATATAAAATGAATAAAATTACTGAATGGCATCAACTAGTATGTGACTATAAATATACTACCTTACAACAAGGGTCTCCAAAGTTGGCAACTTTAAGACTTGTGGACTTTTAATTCCCAGGATTCCCCAGTCAGAGACACATTGATTGTTGAATTCGGCTTCTATTACAAATATTTGTGTACCCCCTTATCTAATTATTGTCAGTCACGTGATCAATGGAGTCATTCTGTAGAAGTAAATTTTGTTCATTTCAATTGTGTTAAATGCCCCAATTCACAAACTATAAGACGCTTCAATGAAAACAAATTACAAACACTTCATTTGATATAATAATGGATTCTGACAGATAAATTTATTTTGCAAAAATATATAATTGTGACCATATAAACAAGCTTCATTTTGAAATCATATACTCCAACTTGGAAAATAATTTAAAGACTTCATTATTGCTGGCCTTTTTAAGAAAAGGCAGCAGATGGGTACCAATTCATACATCCCAAGCTTAATTACAATGCCAGAGACAAAAATTTTAAAAGTTTTGTGACCGCCCACTTTTAAATTATTTGCGTCCCTCTAAAATGTTGCAGTCAACAGTCTGAGACCCCTGTTAACTAATAGAGCACAAGAACACAACACTTGTCCTGGTTGGTTTGTTGGTTTGTTGGTTTGCTTGCTTGCTTGCTTGCTTGCTTGGACACTGTTATTGTTTTGGCAAGAATTTTAGGCCAATCCAATTAACTTATTCTAAGTAACATGTAAATTCCCAAATCGATCATTTGGCTTTAAAGCAAACTACTGTAATCAAGTTCAACACTCAAACTGTACATTTATAAATAACCTATAAAAAATAAAACATTGCATCATTATCTAGCAAGATAATCAAGCAGCTCAGCCTTCATTTATTTTGGAATAAATGCAACAGTATATAAGACATTGTTCATTTAAGAATTAAGCATTAATGTCTAACATCAAACTGAATGAGGCAATAATACCACATTTGGAAGGTAATTATCTAGCAGAGTAGAGATTGGTTAATGAACTTGATGCTACGGATCAATTTATTAATTACAGTACCAGTACCCCACCAGGTAAAAGCACAGGATATTGTCGCATCGAAATGTTATTCACCTTTTAAAAATGAAATAAAAAGCAATATACCCAAGGTTTCAAACAGGCACCCTCAGAGCTAAACATCAGAAAGTTCTTTATGTATCACATCACTTTGAAGGATGACATGAGTTGGCTTTCAAATGATCCAAGGCTGGAACGGAACATTCAGGAAAATTCAGCCTAACTGTAATCTCATCCTCCCTGCTGCCATTTATTTATATTTTTTATTTGTGCCTTATACAGCAATTAATCAATACATACATACCTAAACATATCTACATACTTACTTATAAAACTACCTAAATGGGCTTTACAGCAGTCAATATGCAGCGTAGCTACTAGTGGTACAGAATTATCATGGAGAAATGCACAGTGTGCCATTTTGCCATAGAAAAGGCAAATCATTTTACTATAGTTAAAACCTTGACTTGGTTTAACTCCTTATTTCAGAGAAGCATCCTGGAAAAAAAATAGTCAAAACAGCACAGATCCATCATTTAAATTCCTAGCTGTGATAATGTTGCAAACAGAATAGTATAATCCAAACCAATTAGTGATTTCAGAAAGAGCTAGATATTAATGCATCCCTTATCTTAGAATATGTCATTTCCATTATTCAGTTTAATGAAACACAAATTCATCAGGGCAGTAACATTCATGAGAAAAAAAAATACATATTTACAAGGGAAAATGGAAATTGTTAATGTGATGATTAAGTTATTTGAGCAGTAATTATGTAGCTAAGGGACCTGATTTCCATAATGTGCTTCCGATGTGGAGTTCCCCCATAGGTCTTTATATATTACCTATTAAGGTAGCAGCTAAATATTTTAACACAGAAAAAAATGGATGCAATGTGGATGCAGCATATACATTTCTTTTATCTGTCTCAATGATTCTGATGTTTTTCTTTGTCTTCCCCCAAAGGCAGAACAATATAATTCAACCTAGTTTATTTTATCCAAATGTTGTTGCTGTTTAGTCACTCAGGCATTCAGTCACTCACTCATTCATCTTCATGACACCATTAGCATTCAGGCCCTTCTGTCCTCCACTGTCTCCCAGAGTTTGCCCAAATTCATTTTATTGCATATATGCCACTATATAACCACCTCATCGTCTGATGTCCCCTTCTCCTTTTGCCTTCAATATTTCCCAACATCAGGGTCTTTTCCAATGAATCCTCTCTTCTTATTTGTTGGCCAAATGTTTTGAGCTTCAGTTTCAGTATCTGTCCAAAGAATTTCTGTATCTGTCCAAAGAATTTCAGTATCTGCCCAAAGAATTTCCTTTAAGATTGACTGGTTTGGTCTTCTTGCAATCCAAGAGTCTTCTCCAACACCACAATTCAAAAGCATCAGTTCTTCAGTGCCCAGCATTCCTTATGGTTCAACTCACAGAGCCATACATTACTACTGAGACAACCATAGCTTTGACTAGACAGACCTTTGTCACCAAAATGTTGTGTATTCCAAGCAATTCAAGAAAACAAACAGAAGCGAGGAAGGAAATCATTAATCCAGATAAGACATACAAAACTGAGATCATGGAAGTTTCAGTTCAACCTATCCAGAAGGCACCCATTTCAGTGAGCTTCCTCCAATATTTAAACAAAGGACATGCTCTACCTTTCTGTTAGTTGATCTATATGTCAAGATTGAATTGCTTTACTTCTTCTGAGCTTCTATTGCTCTTCAACTTGCCATTCAAATGGTAGGAGAGAGAGGGGAAATGGAATGCTAAGATTTAATCTATGGACCGTGAGAGCCTGAACTTCACCAAAGTCACCACTGCAGGTGTGTTAGATGGAGACATGGACTGTTCCCATAACAAAAGAAGTTTTATAATTGGACAATGTGATCCCCAAGGGGTGGGGAAGAAAGGGAATCTATTGTTTAACTAAGTGAGCATTCGCGTGGGGAAACCAGAGCTGGTTTTGCTTCTGCAGTTCCAAGATGGTGTATCCAATGAAGTTATACTTTTGGGAATTCAAAGATCCCAAGAATGTCGACTTCTTTTGTGTTCACTAGTCACACTGTTGACACTAAAAGGGACTACTGTATGATTACTGAGGAAAAGAAAGACAATGCAAGAAGGAGATAATAAATGAAGATATCAAACACAGAGAGATGAGAATTGCATTGAAATCAGAGGTGGTATACAGCAGGTTCTGACCAGTTGTGGAGAACCGGTAGCAGAAATTTTGAGTAGTTCAGAGAACCAGCAAATACCATCTCTGACTGGAGATTTTATAGTAACCTTCTCCTGTCATGCCCACCAAGCCATGCCCACAGAACCGGTAGTAAAAAAAAAGTTGAATCCCACCACTGGTTGAAATAGTTTAAATCAAAATTTCTCAATCTCAGCAGCTTAAAATCTGTTAAATCTTCAGTTCCCAAAATCCACCCTCCCCATGCTGACTAGAGAATTCTGGAAGTTGAAGTACAAAATAACGTAGAGTCACTAAGATTAGAAATACTGATTTAAATGATATTTTCAGCTGCTCATTTCTTTCTATTGACCAACATATCAGACAGGCTGCTTTAAAGATTTTACATGAACCACTTCAAAATCACTCAGCAAAAATGGCATCTTTCCTATTAAGATTTTCCTTCCCTCCAAAGCCAGTGGAAATAATGGCTTGTGCTGCAAATTTAGTAAGACTTGGGGAGGAAAGGCAGCCCTGGCAAATGGCTGCTTGGAGTCTACAATTGTAGCTGTGACAGATTGCCTTTCACTGGAAAAGGACAAAGGGGGATTTGTGAAAGAACAGATATGCTATCAGACACGAGGGTGTTGCGCATTTCATACATGCCAACTGTATCTTGGAAACTATCCAGAGCTATAAATCAAATTCTATATAAACTCTAAGACTAATAGCAGTAAACTTTACTATATTGTGTTGAAGAAATGTCCAAACTCATGAATTTTTAAAATTCTGATTTAAATGCTAGCTGCTCAATAAAAATGCCATCGTAAATAAAAGTTTTGAAATGTTACGTTCTGTCTAAATGACATGATCTTTCCTAGGCAGCTCCTGAAGTGTCTATGTCAGAAGCTGTCTGCCCTTATTCTCCAGTTCTCTTTTAAACCTCTTATGCCTGCTGGATTTAAAGGGTGGGGGAGCAGTGCTGACCCTTGTAGGCAAAAACCAATGAAGTTGCACCACTGATTTATTTCCATTACTAAAAGAGGGAGCAGTCAACCTCTGCATAGTTTCACATTCTGTGGGCAGGACAAGGGGAATTTAGTGGGAAGGAAGAAAGGAAAAACACATCACATGAGTACCTGCAAGAATTGAATCAACCTTAGTGATTAAGAACAGCATGGCAAGAGTTCTATGTTCCATTTTGGACACCTTTAACTTTAGAAAACATTGAAGGTTGGTGGCTGAAAAACTCTATGAGATCAGTTGAGGTGTTCATAATGATATAGATGGACTCCCACAGAGTCAAGGAATAGAGCTAGATGATCTGGGTCCCAATCAAACTTCCCCCTGAATCAGGGTGGCTCATTCAACATTGCCACTCCCTCGTCTTGTTGGGTCCCCACTGCCTGTGTTTGGTGCATGTAGTGGTCTCCATCAGCTCTAGCTCGTGGAGGGGGGTTCGCTCCACCTGGGCCATTTGCTTGTGACTCGGGGGAGCCACTGGCGGCAGCCATGGGCTCAGTTTCCTTCTGGCAGATGGAGAAGTGGGGCTTCTAATATATTTTTCTCATAGGTGTGCACACCTGTTAACTGTCTACTTCTGTATCTATAATTGCATACATATAGGCAATGAAATTCATGGTGTCTTCATTCTCCATGAATGTATACTTCATTTCGATTTGGGTATGGATATCTAAAGCAAGATAACTACCCAGATTGTTATAAAACTCTAAACTATGGCAAATGCAGTAATTAAAAAAAAAAACAATGAGCCTTGCACTCCATCCCTGATTATGTTTGCAATACAACTCTTTCCAATTATTACAGTCTTTTGTTCTTCTAAAAATGCTAAGGGCTGTCTCCAGCAATTCAGAGGCTATGCATTTCTGCTATAACAGCTATTTTCTATTCTCCAGGGACTCTCAAGTAATGGTAGCCAAGTTTTATGTTTATCGTCCACTGCATAGTATTTTAGCAAAGTATGCTCAGTTTCAGAGATAGGACAGCAGTTTCCAATTTCCCCTCAAAAGTTTCACCCCAAACTGTAATTGTGAAAAGGATAGGAGGAAATAACAGTCACTTTAATAACATTTAACTTGAAATGAAACCAAATGTAATTCTCATCCTGGCCTTTCTTATTTTGGGGAATGTACCATTCCCTAATATTCTATCCAAAATCTCAGGGCATTCTTTGGCCTGAAACATTTTTCAATCTCAGTTAGGTGACCAATGCCAATGTGAACATATTTTTTTTCAGCAGATTTGTAAATAGAGTTCTGATAGCAATTTTCCAAGACTTATAGTGGAGTGCCATTCCTTTCTATAATGCAACAAACATGTTAAGAACTTTGTAGTCTTAGAGATGACAATATCTTTTCTGTGGTTACCAACAATCTCATGCATACAAGCATGTCTTTGCATTAATAATAATTACAATCCAAAAATTCTAATTTCCTTTGCATGTTGTTCTCTATCATCTTTGACTTTCCTGAAATGATCTCACCAAAGACTTCTATCCTTCATGAGCCAAATTTTATCCAGTAAAGCTCTATACCTAACTATCATAACTTATTCCCAAGACAAGTTAATTGTTTCTGTCCTTACTTGAGACATTATAGCTAAATGAAACAAATATCTCATCCAAGATCAATTCACTGTGTATATGTTTTATTTGACAAATTTTCTTGATAAAACCAATACTCACCTTGAACTAATTGCTATACCTCTGATTACCATCCTGAAAAAATTGCTATAGATAGATTGGTAGGTGGATAGATATATGGATGGATGGATGGATGGATGGATGGATGGATGGAGAGAGAGAGAGAGAGAGAGAGAGAGAGAGAGAGAGAGAGAGAGAGAGAGATAAAATGTTTATGAAATGTGTGTGTTTGTGTAAAAGAAGAAACAGACATCTTGCGATCTCCGGAACTAAAATTATATTTACTTACAAAGCTTTCGTCAGCCTCTGCTGACATTGTCAGACTATTAAGCTACCATTACAGAGATCTATGCCTTTATTAATCAGTTATGCATTCATCCATGCATTAATCAATTTAGCCCTTGCACGGGTAATAGGCCCTTCTTGTAATTAGCCCTGTTGTTTTTGCTTCAGTCACGTTGGTCAAAGGAGGCTTATCTTTTGCTGTTGTTTCCTCCCTTGTCAGACCCAGCCTGGAATGCTTATCTCTAAGAGGTGATGTTAACCTGCCAGCTATTGCAATTTGTTGCTTTGCTCATGACCTTGTGGTTGGCCTGGCTTGTTCTTCATTATTCCTGTCTGTTGTAGCTTGTAGCAGCTCTGCCGGGCTCCTCTGTATTTGGACAGGCCTTCGAAGGAATCAAAATGTGATTCTGACTGATCTCATCAGACAGATAAAAATAGTCGGAATGAGGGGGTTCCTGTGTATTTGGACCCTATGCCAGGAAGAGTTTTATATGGGATAATCAGCAAGTTGAAATCACAATGTTATAACATTTTACAAAATGCATAATACACAAGGTCATGGTGCCTACACTAACACATTATGGATCAGATATAGTTTCTAAATAGTCTTCAAAGGCAGCCCCATATAGATTGCATTGCAATAATCTATTCACAAGTGACTAAGGCCTTAAGGACCTCCTGATCTAGGAACTAGTTCAATTGGAACACCAGATGAATGTATGTGAAGGCTCTCTTGGCTGCAGCTGTAACCTGCTCTTTAAGCAAGAGCTGCAAGTCTAAAACAACTCCGAGATTGTGTACTTGTCTCAAGTGAACAAATGCAAAATCCAAGACTAAACTGAGATGGCCAAACACCCATATACATCCTGCGTTGTTAAAAATGAACCTAAGCTTCCCCCCCCCCCACACCTTATCCAGACCTGCACAGTCTTGAGGCACCAGGATAGTAACTCAACAACCTCACTTGTTGGTCCAAAATTGAGATGTACTAATGATACCTGACTCTGAACAAATATATTTTACTGAGAGGTTTCATGTAAAAGTTAAACAATGAGGCAAGAGTGTTGAGCCATGAGATGTTCCACAAATGACAGCTTAGTCCACACTGACTGTGACCAACCACAAAGGAGAACATGGTCCTCTCCTCAAAATCCCTGTATCCAGAATATACATGATTGATAGTATCAAAAACTGCTAGAATGATGAACTAGTCCTTTTTGTATACTACCAAAGGTCATCAATACGCATGATCAATGCTGTCTCTGTACTTTATCATGGCCTGAAATCAGATGGAAAGAGGTTCAGATAATCAGTTTCCTTCAAGACCACTAGAATTGTTACCTGACCACCTTTTCAACAACATTTACCAAAAATGAAAGATTGGAGATTGAATAAAAATTTCCCAGACCCACTGTGTCTAGCAAAGACTTCCTGGGATAGACTACCTCTCTGTCAAAGAAGCTGAAGCCACTTCATGGACCTAACCATAAGTAACTGCTAAGATAGTCTTAACAACAGAGGATGAACTAATGAACAGGTGGCCAAGCTCATTGTATCAGGGTGAATCTAACAAAGGAATGGCTAAGCTCATAATCTGAAGGTCTGCTCCCTCAGGTGTCACAAACTCAAACTCACTCCAAATAATTCCACAAGACTGTTTCCTAGGTACCTCAACTGAATCTGTCTAATTCAGGTCAGAGTGCATCTAAATGACATTATTTATTTATTTATTTATTTTATTTTATTTGTCAATTGCTTACAAGATAATAGGTATAATTATATACATTGTTATGAATACATGAAATGGGTATATATAAGAAAAATAAAAGAAATAATAGGACAGGGATGGTAGGTACATTGGTGTGCTTATGCACGCCCCCTACAGACCTCTTAGGAAAGGGGTGAGGTCAATAGTAGACAGTCTAAGGTTAAA
>JANHFN010004945.1:51256-70364 GCA_032468175.1 Toxicocalamus goodenoughensis
CAATTCAGCATTGGGAATATTGGCAACTATATTTTATATCTGGGTTTCAATCATATTTCTTCAATAATTTGTTCACAAAACTACATAGATTTATTCACTTGAACATATTAACACATCAGAGGTTACATTGGAACAAGTGCATCAATCAAACAGATAATTCAACAGCATTATCTGTTACCTTGTCACAAGGACTGTAGCATCAGACAAGGTATTCCAATTTGCAACATAAGCCTTACCTGATTTTGAATTACAATAGAGGGGATATGGAAGCATAGCTGACAGATGTGTAACTACCTAATTACATCACATTTTATCAGTACTATACAGGTATATTAAAAAACAAATTTACTATACTCAAGCATTCAATAGAGAACTGATTTCATAGCACTCACCAAAACACACACACACACACACACACACACAGAGAAATACAAACATTCTTCTATAACAATAGAGTTATTGGCTAAGAAAGCAAGAATAACTATTCTCATGTCTAGGAATCCAAATATGCTCGATAATGATCTGTGACATTACCGGATGGAACATAATATCTGAATTTTACTAAGTAAATGGATATGAAATTTATATTCAAGAGGAGCATACAAAGCATTATTCTAGGAGATGCAGTATATCCTATTCATTTGTTAATACAGGTTAAAGCTGCCTTAAAGAAATACACAAGCATTTGCACTGGTTAGAAAATTAATCACAAATGCACCACACCTGGAAGAGGGGAAGAGTCCAAATTATGAGGAGGAATTATATGTTAATAATATCAAATGATCTCTGCTGAATTAAGATGCAAATATAGTATGTATTTCTTTTCATCCCTCTGAAACAAAAACATATTTTACTAACAATTGAAGGATTCTAAATAAGCTGGTTTAGGCTGAACAGACAAGCGGTATAGGTAAGGATACATAAAATAATTTATTTCACTTATTGCATATATATGACTGCTCATCTCACAAAGTGATTCAAGCATGCAGCTAAGCCTGAAAATCTAGCCTATATCTTCTCTATTTTATTGAAAACCACATGAGAAAGACATCCGGGAAGCTGAGGCTATGATTATTATTTTTTTCATTCTTCTTTTGTAACTAGATAAGAGAAAGAAACGATAAAGAACATCAGCTAATAAATGAAAAGAAGGAAAATAAAATATATGTTTGTAAAAACTAAGGAGAACGATAAAGATGCAATGACAATCTGAATAAAGACAACCTGTTCTTCTGGAGGAAAGTTGGTGAATACACGCAGAGAAGTAGAGATGTAGCTTTAATTACGAATGAAAAAAATTAAAATGTATAGGTAATCCTCAACGTAAGACCACAATGGAGCTCAAAATTTCTGCTGCTAAGCAAGACAACGGTTAAGTGAGTTATGCCCCATTTTAGAACCTTTTTTTTGAGACAGTCGTTAATAAAATCATTGCAATTGTGAAATGAATCATACAATTATTAAGTAATTCCGGCTTCTCCCATTGACTTTGCTGGTCAGAAACTGAATGGGAAGCAGTGGTTGGATTTGACCAATGTCCCTACTGGTTCGGTGATCATACACTTTGTGCACCAAGAGAAGGGGCAGGTGGGAGGGCCGATCCTGCACTTTTCTCTTCTTTCTCCTCTCAGCTGATCATTGGAGCGTCTTTTTACTACCAGTATGGCTGAACCAGTAGCATTTCAGTGGGAAGGTGGGAAGGTTGCAGATCAGGGGTGGGATTCAAATTTTTTAACAACTGGTTCTGTGGGTGTGGCCTAATTTGTGGATGTGGCTTGGTGGTCATGTGACTGTGTGGGTGTGGCTTGTGTGTAAATATTGTAAATATTTATGTAAATATTTTTCATTTAAAAAAGAGCAACTTTTACCCAACAGCAGGCAAAGCAGGCAGGAAGATGGAGTTGCTCACAGAATAATGGATTCACTCAGAGATCTATCTATCTGCGATCTATTTCCTGAGTCTGTCACATAAAATTTGCTTGCAAGCAAACTCATAAAATTAACTAACAACATACCATGTATGTAAATATTGAATTTTTTTTATTAAAAAAGAGCAACTTTTACCCAAAAGCAGGCAAAGCAGGCAGGCAGATTGAGTTGCTCCCGGAATCAGAGATTCACTTAGCGATCTATCTTTCTGCCATCTGCTACCTGAGTCTGCATTGAAAAATAGAAGCTTCAGTCCTAAGGTAGTCCTAAGGAAGGTTCAGCTCTGCTTTTAGATTAGCTAGAAAGCAAGAAATCCGGGGATTTCCTGCTTTCTAGCTAATTTAAATCTCCCACACAGCAGAACAGCTGATGGTCAAAAAAAAAGGAAAAATAGCAATTTAGCATGCAAGTTGGATGACTCATATGCCAGGTAAGGAGTGGGTGGGGAGGGGAGGGGCCAGCCAGTGGTGCAATTTGCCAGTTCTCCGAACTGGGCAGAATCATAACAACCAGTTCTATAGAACTGGACCAACCAGGTAGAATCCCACCTGTGTTTCAGATGGTGATCACATGACCCTGGGACCATGCAATTGCCATAAATACATGCTGGTTGCCAAGCACCCAAATTTGGGGTCTTTAAACACTCCCTACTTTCACACACAAACATGAACACTCTGGGTCCCAATCTAGATCGATTATCCAAAACTCGAAAGCCGTACCTCATTTCAGATGAAGATTTGTTTTTCCACATTTACCACGCTGATTTCTTTTTGGACCATAATGGTCCATAAGCAGAAAGTGAAACCCCCAAAGTTTTCACATTTAAGTGACCAACCGGGTTGGAAGTTTTACATGTACCATTTGCCCTGGAGGGGGGAGAAACACAACTGATGTGTTTTCATGCAATGGCAGATACGTGCGTGCTAGTGGAACAAAGGGGTAATCCCTTCCATCACACATTTACTGCTCTTGTCTGAATCTAATTCAGATCATGCCCTTTGTCCATGTCATTCCACACTGCCTGGGCAGGAAAAGAAGTTTCTCTTCTCGCTGCTAAGTAGAAGCTGAGAAGAAAGTAGAAGCCCAGGTTTGTGTGGAAATCCAATTATAGTTTTATTTATTTTAATAGTAAAAAAAATGCTCACGTGTTCATAGGAGTGCAGAGTTTTTCTTTTATCATGATTGCTGGAATAATTCTGTATCTAAGCAAGGCCAATCCTCATGAAAACAGAAAGTAATCTCATCTGGACAGGTAGCTCTGTTTTTCAACTGTGGTTCATCACAGCTCTGTGCCATCATACCTTTCAGCTTCAAAACCATTCCACAAACAGGGAGCCATCCCTGTGTACCTACCTTATCTGTATCTTGCTCCTGCTAGACATGCTGGCAAGATGGTACAAGAGAAGCAGGCTTTTCAGCCACTTCGACTCAAATGGTTTGCCTTTTAAACATCAGGCATACTATTCCCTGCGTGTAAACGTTTGGGCACCAGGGACTGGTTCCAAGGAGAGAAGTTCTTCCATGCCTCTAATGGGGTGTGCTTTCGCAGGCTGCTTGTATCTCATGGATGGGGCTTTGCCTGTTTGTGCGGGGCAGTTTCCAGCACGCCAGGACCCAGTGCCAGGGATTGGGGCACCCCTGCTATAGAGTACCATCAGAGGACAGCAAGGTATTGCAGCTTTCTATATCTGTCTGTGTCCACCTAAGTGTAATAGGTGTATAATAATAGGGACACGGTGGCTTAGTGGCTAAGATGCTGAGCTTGTTGATCAGAAAGGTCGGCAGTTCGGCGGTTCGAATCCCTGGCACCACATAACAGATTGAGTTCCTTTTACTCGTCCCAGCTTCTGCCAACCTAGCAGTTTGAAAGCATGTAAAACTGCAAGTAGAAAAATAGGGACTACTTTGATGGGAAGGTAACAGCGTTCCGTGCGCCTTTGGCATTTAGTCATGCCGCCCACATAACCACAGAGACATCTTTGGACAGTGCTGGCTCTTCAGCTTTGTAATGGAGATGAGAACCGCCCCCTAGAGCCAGAAACTAGTATGTATGTGTAAGGGGAACCTTCACCTTTACCTTAGGTGTAATCAAGATTTTTGCATGTCAGATATTGCAGTCCTGTTAAAAATTAATGTCAGCCATTTAAATTGAGCCTGGAAATATTCCAGGAGTGTAACTGAAACATCTAGATGTGATACAATCCAACTACCTCTCTCCCATGTCAATTAAGAGTTTCTAAATGTCTTTAAAAACAGACCCATGGAAAGCCCGGCCTGGATATAATTAGTGCTTGTATAAAATCTCTTTTTGCTAGCAGCCGTATCATTGCATCTCTTGTCTGCAAGTCCCAAGCCCTTGTTTATTTTACACTTGCCACATATTACTTTTATAACCGACTTTCCAAAGCATGTATTATTTAAAAACATAAGCAATACATAGCAGGCATTTTTCCCCATAACACTCTTATATTGGCCATGACCAGCTTATATTTTTATATTACTATGGAGAAGAAGCTTTCAAAAATATCATTATCATGATAGTGGGAAATAAAAGTAGACATAGCATTTTTAAAAATGACATTGTTATTTTTACCATTATATTTTGCTCACGGTTTTGAGTTATGTACATTTAGTGCATTGAAAGAGTATCCAGATGACAAATTTAAAAGATATAATTTTTAACTGAGCATATAGATCTCAAATAACATTTGTGCAAGATCCTGCTTATTGATTCAAAGTCAAATCACAGAGGAGCATGTAATATTAATATAAAATTCCCAATGTTTTAATATAATTTAGTAGCTTCTTTTATATACTCTCTGATTGCATGATTCATGAGCATTTTGTACAACTGCAGCTGCTTCAGTTACATGCACACAAACTTTTATTGTCTACCAGATGTCTAAGTTTGTAATATTTGCTGGTGAATTTCAGGTCATTAAAAGTTCAGACAGATTTGCAAAACATGTTTGCTGAGTGAATCAGATAGAAATACTCACATTAGATGTGAGTACTGTACCTTAGAACAAAGAAACACCTTTCTTTTTTTCAGAGCAATACAAGGAAGAAGAAGACATTAGAAGAAAACGTTACAGACATTGTCCTAGCCCATTTATTTGTAGCTTTCTCTCAGAATTTTGTTTGTGCCTTTTTAAACAGCACAATTTTCCTTACAGGTAGTCCTCAACTTAAGACTACAATTGAACCAGAGGTGGTATTCAGCAGGTTCTGACCAGTTCTAGAGAACCGGTAGTGGAAATTTTGAGTAGTTCAGAGAAATACTACCTCTGACTGGCCCCGCCCCCATCTATTCTCTGCCTCCCAAATCTCAGCTGATTGGCTGGGTCTTCTTTTGTTGCCCTGCACAGGAGAACAGAGCTGGAAAGCAGATTAGTGGGATGGGGAGGGGATGGAGGTTTTGCAGTATCCTTCCCCTGTCATGCCCATGAAGCCACGCCATGCCCACCAAGCCACAGCGCGGAACCAGTAGTAAAAATTTTTGAATCCCACCATTGAATTGAATGCCAAATTTCTGTTGTTAAGCATTGGTTAAGTGAATTTTGATCCATGTTACAACCTTTCTTGCCACCATTGTTAAGTTAATTGTTAATCTCTACAGTGGTTAAGTTTGCTCGTCGGGGACACTGTAACCATCATAGATATGAACCAGCTGCCAAGAGTTCAAACTTTGATCATGTGTCCATGGGGATACCTCAGTGGTCATAAGTGCTGAACAGCGCTGTTGTAATTTTAAATGGTCACTAAATTGAATGGTCGTAATTCGAGGCCTACCTGTAGGGGTAAGAAGAAATTTCCTGCTACGGAAAATAAGATACAGGGAGAAACATAGGCCCTGATCTGCTTTTAAACAGACCATCCCCACAAGGGTAGACAACCAGATCCAAAATTAAAACCCGCCTCCAATTAATCTTTTTCAATGCATTAATTTTTTTTTGCTAAAGTTTATTCTTCTTATGTTCTGGCTAGCTACTTAGTTAGGGGGGGAAAACCCTGAAAGATCTGCAGCTTGAAATATAAATTTACTTCAGAGAAATGACATGGGATCCAACTCTTGGAGATACAATCTATGTATAGATATGGTTAATCTGTATCTTGAATAAGGGTCATGCTGGACATTGGATCCAGATAGAGAATTGAACACCTGCTGCTGCTACTACATCTACTCTTTCTGTTTAATTATCCAAAGCCTGTTTATCTTTTGTTAGTTTTTTGATACATATAGAAAGAGGTCTTTTCATCCCTCTTTATCAGTGCTGCCCAAAAGCCTAGCCAGGTGCCTGTGGATTAAATCTTGTTTTTTTCCTTCTCAAAAAAAAAAGCAGTATCAGTCCTCAATGGAGCTAACATCTGAGACCAGGAAGCAGGTGCAGCGGCTTTTTCATCCATTGATCCCATCATCTTCTGAAGAGGTCCAAATATTAGTCTTTTTACTTCACAGTTACATTGGCAGCACAAAACCACTTTCTGCTAAGCACAAAAAGCATCCAATCTGTTTAATGCCAGGATGGCTGGTTTAGTATCATGGCTACCGTGACAACCAAGGCCTACTTCTATCAGGGCTGCCTTTGTTGGCTGTTAGCAACCTAAAATGAAGAGCCACTCGCCTTTCTAGCGACTCATGCAGAGGAGATTTCTGCCAAAACAGATTGTTTCATTGCTCCCTCCATGAAGCAAGGTCTGCAGCTGACACAAAAAGCTGTCTTCTTCTGTTTGCTTTGATCTTTTTTCCTCTAGACCAGAGTTCTCCAAATTTGGCAACTTTAAGCCTTGTGGACTGGCTGGGGAATTCTGAGAGTTGAAGTCCACAAGTCTTAAAGTTGCTACGTTTTGAGAGCCCTGCTCTGGACAAACTGCCCTGGGGATGGGGTGAGGGGTGAGAGAGAGATATTTTGGTCACAATTTTCACTCCAGCAAAGAAGATAAGAGATTTGCACCTCGTTTGGTCCCACTATCATTTGTTTGTGCATATGAGACACACACACGGGGAGAGAAAGGTTGCATGAAAGACATACATCTGTTTTGAGTCATTGTACTGATATTCTGCTTTTTTTTTGCCAAGAAGCTCAATGCATAATTTCTTCCCCCTTCATAGGATAATTGATTGGATAGCTCAAGTCTGCCCCTAAAATGTTTTCAGTTCTCACAACTTCATTATATTTAGCGTTGTTTTTCCCTCTAGGAGTTTTTTGAGATAAAAGTTCAGAATCAAGAATATTCTCGTGTATTTCTTCTCCACTCTTCCTTATGTTAGCCCATTAGCCAGTGGTTCTCAACCTTGTCTTCACCACAGACTCCTCTTAAATACCTTTTGTGGGCACAGACTATGGCCACAGACCCCCAAGACTTCAAACCTTTATGGGCGTCTTGTGATGACTTCATAGTTCCCCCCAGGGGTCTGCAGAGAATAGGTTGAGAACCACTGCTGTAAGCCATTTCACTTTAGGAAAAAAAGTATGAGCACTGTACAGCCTCACTTTTCTCAGTGATTTCCCTCTGCCTTAAAGGGATAACATTTCACACTCATTCACATTTGGCACTAATAAGGGAACTCCCAAAAGTATCTGCTTCAGAAGAAAAAATTTCTTCAGGAGTACAGCATGGGTCTCTTTGTTTCTTCTGAGCCTATTTGGGCGCAGGGGAGGGGAACCAAAACAGCAAAAAAGCTTTTCTAAAGAACACAATAAATGAGATGATCCAAAAATCATTTTATTGGATACTTAAGCTGACAAGCAATATTAAGTCTCTTGTAGCCAAATGAGTAAAGAGCTCCCAGTTTATAGGGGTCTTCTATGTCGATCAAACAAGACCCCTGTTCAAGCGCGGGAATAATCACTCGAGACCATAGCTGACTTCAGTTTGCTCTTTTATTTAATTCCAGGTCTCGCGCGAGAACGGCTCGCAACAGCCCTTTTATAGCCGGCTGCTACGGCTAGCCGGCCAATGACGGCTGTTTGAACGACCCGCCGCTGAAGTGACCAATCCGGGGCCGGCTAAGATAACCAATCGCCGGCCGTCGGAATTGGCCAATCAGGTGAGTATATTCCTGGTTCTTAACCAATCCTTGTTGACTGCTAGCTACTTAACAACCCCAATGTACTAAGATAATTGCTTTAAACTGTTAAGGATGCACAATATGAAAAAGAGAAGACTTGGTTATAATTCAAAGTGTGAAGACCCACAAACAATTATTTGACATGTGACAGCATTGATACATAGAGAAACCAAGTCCATAACTGTTATTCTGACAAGTTAAATCTGTACTGTAAAAAGAGGAAAAGATAAGAAGGCCGCATTACACATCCTTGACTCTGCTGATTGTCTAAAGGCATACATTCTAATAAGTGTTTAAATCATTGATAACACAACGGCTTGGCTCAACAAGTAAACCTCACACATTATATATAGAAATGTAAGTTAAGCAGTACACATATCATGAATAAAATACACTTATAAAATTAAGCAACAGAAATCAAATATATAAATCCCAGTTCTCCATACCTTCTAATGCAACTACTTTTGAAAACAATAAACAAAACCCCCAAAGTTAGATTTTTCTTAACATTTGGTGCATTTTGACCATTAAACCGCTTAGTCAGGGAACAATTCTCATTGTAAAGCCTTTCCCTTTCCTGAAACCTCGACCTCTTGAATGTTTCCACTTAAGAAGAAAATATTATTATGAAAGTGTTTACATAATAAGGAGGGAAGGTAAAATAGATCCACAGTTCTCTTATATCTGCTGCACTGTCATCTCCCATGAACAAAGTAATTCCTCCATCCCGTTCATGTATCCATGGCAGATTGGTGAGCAGAAGCTCAATAGACTGTGGCAAAATCCACATAATATCAAAGCTAATCCATAGCTGAGCAACAAGTCTAGTTTAATGAAAAGAAGGACTAGGGGTGACATGATAGCTGTGCTCCAACATCTAAAAGCCTGGCCCAAAGAAGAGGGAGGTCAACCTACTCTCCAAAACACCTGAAGGAAGAACAAGAAGCAATGGGTGGAAACTAATCAAGGAGAGAACCAACCTAGAAATGAGAAGAAATTTCCTGACAGAACAATTAATTGGTGGAACAGCTTTCCTCCAAAAGTTGTGGATGCTCCAACACTGGAGGTTTTTAAGAAGAGTTGGGACAACCTTTTGTCTGAAGTGGTCTAGGGTTTCCTACCTGGGTAGGGGGTTAGACTAGAAGACCTCCAAGGTCCCTTCCAACTCTGTTATTCTGTTATTAAACTGCTTCAAGCTAAAACAGCACTGCGGCCCATTTTTTCTGTGCTTATAACAAACAATGTGCTAGACTTTTTAAATTTTACTCTGAAGATCTCTGGATGTTGAATGAGGAATTTCACCGACTGAGGATGTGAGCTGGCTTGGTGAACTGCTGTGGATCAAGAATCCACAGGCTTCAAAAGCTTCTTATTCTCTAATTTAGGTTTGAGAGCTAATTAAAGAACCCATTTTCCAAATTCAGCTTTGGGCACAGCTGCACTTACCTCCATTTTGGCACTGGGATTCTCCAGACCAGATGAAATACAGAAAGCATCCTATTCCTGTTTTAAAGGAAACAAAGGCCATCAATATTCTGCTCCAAATCAAGTGTTCGGAAAATGTCAATAGCAATAATATAATTGCAACCTAGTAATATCTCACACCAATCTGCATGGCTTTTTCAAATGTGAATTAAATAATAATAAACTGAGCCACAAAATTTTGTGCAAGTTGCTCTAGAGCTCTGTACATGTAATTCAGTGCTTGCTCATCATGGTTTCACAGAGTATCTAGCATAAAACTTCTTTATTTTCCCTTGTGTGTACTTAGAATACTGCAATTTCAAGGCTTTAATAGACTTTATGATTATTCCCTAGTGCACCATTATCTTACCATTCACAATAGATAGTAATGCTCCCCATCATTACCCATGTAACAATAGTAATACATTCTACAAATGTATCTGTTGGAAAGATTATGGCCTTGCTAAAGCTAGTATAATCAAACCCCAGTGCAAATTGGCATCTACTTTCAACCAGGCATTAGTTAGACCACCTTTCATCAATAGATCAGCTTTGTTTCACTCATTTTCACAAAGGAAGATTATTCCTTTTCTACTTCAGAGCTGGCTAGATATAATATAGCAGATTATCATAAGCCAAGCCCTTAATGCAATCCACATGCTGAAATGTATGAGATGATTATCATTTGAGCCTTGAGCTACCTTTCTTGGTGATGTGGTTTCCTTCCATCCACAATATCTCAAGTGAATAGCCATACGGTTTCCAGTAATTACCAGATTCATTTTAAAAAAATGTATTGTCATTGAAAGCACACTTGATTTTTCTGAAGTAATTATTATCATTATTATTTGCTGATAAAACACCAGATCACCAATATATTCACTTCCTTGAGAATGCATCTGGAAGGAATAGATAACTATCACCACTTCCAAAGTCCATGCTGGCTAGGACAGGAAGTTGTAGTAATTATGAAAGCAAATGTGAGTAGTGAGGACATCATTTGTTATACTACAGGGAAGGAACCTTTGCTTCCTTCATCATTTTTTGTAATGAACACTTTCATAAAAAAGCATTGTTGCTTATGCAACTTTTTGCCTTCCAAAATAGTTTTATTTATCATTTAAAATAAAAGATATGGCATATCACTCATTTTCACTTTTTATTTTGATTCACAGACACATTTGATAATGGGAAAATATGGTTGATATTTTGCAGCCAATCACACCTTGCTCTTTGCACAATATCCTTATTCTGTACACAACATATCACAATTTATGACATGGAATCTGGATAACTTGAAGAGTACTGCTTCCACCCAATCGATCTTACTTCCTGCTGGCTTTGATCCCAATAGTGTACAAAGCCCAGATATTTTGGGACTTTCACTTCTGTCAGTTCTATCACTTCCCCCTAGTTATTCACTGCTCCATTATAACTTCAACTTTTCAGTGGGATGACTAAGAGTTCCATTAAGCTCCGGTATATATATTTCTGGTCTTAAAATTCTTTAATTCTTTAATTCTAATGTGCCAACTTCCATAATTTAGAGTTTGAAGTTCTCCACAACAGAGCCTTCTGTGCTGGAATAAATTCCCAATGCAATTTAGAATTCTGTGCATACAATGTTTCCTGATGCTGCAGAAGATGTAGGAAACAAAATTTTTCCATGGATTAGTGTGTGGTCAATAAATTGTTCCCTGATTTGCACAAGAGACTAGCTTTAGTTCCAGTTGGAATTCTCAAAATTAAATGAAAAAGTAAATCCCACCTCCAGGAGTCTATCCATCTATATTCTTAATATGTTATATTTTTCCTGTATTCAAATACATGGAAATAAGTTTAATTCAAAAAATTAAGGCTGCTAGATAGTACAATACAACTAGTGAAAAAAATGTCATTTCTAATTTCTGCAGTTTGTTCATTTGTTTTGTTATTCTATCCAACACAATGATCAACATGATTAATTGAACTAAAGTAAAACAATTAAAACATATTAAAATACACAATAAATATAATTATATTCCCTCGCTCCCTTCTCTCAACTCTACTAATTTTAAAGAGGGTGGTATACTAAATGATTTTCATTTGCAATAATGCAGTAATGTATGAAAACTTCATTGACTTACAGGAATATCTCATTTTGTTTTTTCCCAGGGAGAATTAATATTTTTCCTTAATGCAGCATTATATGGTCCCATGGCTATGACCTTAGGTCTAATAATATCCTTCCATCCACACAGCAATGACTGTTTGTGGACTTAGCATCTGCTGATGCCAGCTTTTTCTCACGAGTTGAATTTGGTTTGTAGACGTTACACTCAGGACCATTTGGCTTTTGTGATGGCAACTATCTATTTTTGCTGTGGATGCACTCCAGCAACCCAACAGCTATATACAGAAGGAAAGAAGGAAGGTGTTATTACTGTTGGGAGGATAAGTGAGAGGATCAAGGAAAAGCAACCAACCCCTCAATAACTTTCAAGCAGTTATGTGGACCAAATCTCACTTTGGCTAGCTTGATTTCTCATCGCGACACTGTCTCATGGTTTGCATTCCTTCTCAGTTGCTCAAAGCTTATTGTTTCCAGTAACCCATTCCTCATTCCATAGCTCCAAGCCCTGTTTTTATAGCAAAAGTATGCTTATTCTTTAAAGAAATGAACCACATCTAGGTTCCTTTGCAACTTTTTGTTGCTATACCTATGGGTCTCTAAACTATTCTATTAAAATCTTTTTCTCAGTATCAACTCTGCCAAGCAGTATCGATTCTAATGCTTCAATTCAGAGTCAGATGGAGAGTTGAGCCCAATCATTTTGTAATTTTGATTGATGCCTTGGTGAAGATTCTACCATGTGTTGGTGATTGGCTGGAGGCATCTGTTCCACTGGCACCACGGTCATCATCCTGGTCCAGGAAAATCCAGGCAATCCATTAGCAAGAATATAAACTTGAGCTAATGGTTAACTTCAGGAGATTCAAACTTGTCCTTCAGTTTGGTAACTGAGAAGAGAAAGATGACAGGTGGTGTTTTCATTCAACTCAGCAAAAGCCAATATTTGTTTCCAGAAGACTGAATCACCAGGACCATCTCCTGCACAAGCCCATATGACATGTAGGAGAGCAACGCAATAGTCTGAGAGCATTCTGGGGCTGATCCCAGGTCAGTTAAGGAACTTTGTGACCTCTTGAAAACAAAGTCAAACTCTACTATTGAGCTTCCAGAGTTCTTTAATAAATATTTTATTTTTCAGCCTTTGAGATAACAAAAAGGGAAGCAAGTTTCCAGGATTTTCCAAGGAGTAATAATCATGTCAGCTTGGCAGGAAGGAAATCATTTTTTTCACTATGACGTTCTTTGCAGAAAGCACAATCCCAGTGAAATCTTATTCTTTGGCTCAAATTACTACAGAAAAGTAAATACAAGTAACCAGCAGAAGAAGATGAACAGTGTACTCTCACTGATGGTGCTGAACAATAATAAAGGATGACCTTCCATTACCACACTGAAATTGTACATGCTCACCATACTCAGCCTGGCTGAAGTCAGGAAGATAATCAAGGCCCTGGAAGGGATTACTGACTAGGAAGTTACAGCAAGGCAGAAGCCCTATAAAAAGAGAGAGAGAGAGAGAGAGACATCCCATTTGGCAGCCAGTCAAAGTTGTAATGAGTAAATGTCTTAATAGAAAAAAGAAATGTTTCTCCTATTTCTTTGCTGCAAATAACAGAGCTATGATTATTTAAGCCATGACCTGGGTAGTTTCAAACAGAGATGCAAAATTCAATAAATGTCTCTGCAGATTGCTCTTTCCTAGAAATGTAAGATGAATTAAAAAGAAGGCAGGTGCTGAATGTCAGATGTTCACCAGCATCAGACTATTTGACTCTCTTCAACACAGCAGCTGGTCATGTACAAATGACTGTTGCTATCTCTAAGGATAGTTTTCCTCCCTGGTTATTGGCTGTGCCTGCCAGCCAGCTACCAGCGGTAATTCATCATTGTTACATGTATAGTAACCATGTGGTTATCTGAATAATGTATTGGCTATGCCTATAGCCTTGGTTGTTGTTTTTAACTTCACATCCATTAATTTTTCCGTTCATGGACAATTTTTAATACTTTCACCCCATTTTAAATATCATTTGGAATGGAGAAAGGTCTGCTACTGTTTTCATGTCTACCTATACGGCAGCCAGCCACAAGTCCTCTTCTCACAAAAAGGCCTCCATATTTCACTAGCATTATTCTAATAAACTATTACATCATTGTTGCATTGATGGATGATTGTAATCAAATTCATTCCTCTGATCAAAATTAATGTAGATCATTTCAATCTGTCACCCAAGTTGATTAACAAAAACTATATAAGGGCTTCAGGGATTTTACTTTGTGGCTTATACAAAAATAATCCCAAGAAACAATGGATTTTGTTGGCTTTGTGCAAACATTCATTTGTTCTCATGGATCCCACAGAACATTTCACTTTTGAATCTGTCATTAAAGGACACACTGCATTTCTTATGCATCTCTTATATATTTATCCATAAACAGTCTTCCTTGCAAATCTCTTGCAGTAATTAACTCAATTAAATTGTTAACTCAACTGTCAAACCCAGCTATCTTGATCTCTGATATATTAATTTTCCGGTCCATAATCCTCACTTATATGATTTATCTAATCTTCACTGCAAACTATTTTCTTTCTCTGTCCACAACATGGCCAAGTGCAATTGCACACAATTGCACACAAGAAATCTCTGGTGCATAAGCTTTCAGTATACATACAACCAACAAAGTGATAGCCATAAGATACCAATAGGAGTAGATAATAGGAAAGATGAGAAGGATAATAGTAATATAGTCCTGCTACATGGTTAGATAGCCAATAGGCATTGACAGTGCTGTGGGAATTATGTGTTTAGCAGAGTGATGGAAGCATACAATTTATACAATTATTCTTTATATGATTATTGATAACTATATTGAACAACAGAGAGATCATCACAGATCTTTCCCTTATACCTCACTCATCCACTTAAATCATGTTAAATCATCCACTATACCCTTCCATTTATTCTCATATATGTTTTATTTCCATCACACTAACGGCTGATGCACACAGAACAGAAAAAAATAGGAAAGTCTAGGTAAATTCCTATCTCAATATACAGAATGCTACTGTTACAATTAACAGGCTCAATATCCTTTGGCCCAATATCCAATGTAGATAAGCGGGACCTTACAGAGTTCACCTCCCGTATTACTGTCAGGAGCATCCTGGTAAATATTTCCAGTTCAGTTACATTTTGGCTGAAGAGGATATTACAATGCTAGAGTTTACATGCTAAAGTTTTGTTGAACCAGATGGCATGGCAATCATAGCTCAACATTTCAGTTTGAAAGCTAAAAATGCCTGAAAGTGTTCTTCCCACAGGCCTACTGCTGCAGTCTTACACTTCCTAATGAATTCTTCTTAGCTGTGTTAGATTGGACTGAAATGCTTGAGGGATTTCAGTTGTTGAGCTGAAAATCTGCAATACTTTTTTTACTTGTGTGTGATGAATTGGTTTTTTTTGCCCACATGCCAGTTTCTGTCTTCCTGTAGAGAGTATCAGACCTTTTCAATTATTTACACATTAGGCCCCTCTAGGTTTTAACTGGCTGCAATTGTGCATCTGCTTGATCATTTCTTTTAAAAGAGTTCTTTGTAGCCAAAGGTTATAAATTTTGTTTTGGGGTTTTTTTTCAGACTAAGAAAGACAGTGAATGGCTGGAGTATTTCTGTGCTACAGATAACAAAACACTACATTCTCATTTGAAATTTCCAGCTAAGTAATTTATTTTCTTAGGAGAGCTAAATGAGCCTTAAAGTGCATAATTCCAATTTCTGCAACACAGGGATCTTTCTTGGTGTTAGTTAACACCAAGTGGTATCCCTGGAAAAAAAGGATGAGGGGTTCTCTAGTCAAAAAAAGGGAGGCGTGCATAAGCGCACCAGCATGCCTACCGTCCCTGTCCTATTGTTTCTTTAATTCTTTTATTTTTCTTATATGTATCCATGTATTCGTAACTATGTTTTTACTTATACCTATTATCTTGTAAGCAACTGACTAAATAAATAAATAAAATAAATAAAATGAGGGTCAACTTCCATAAGCACTTCAGGACCTAACTGAAAGCTAAGTTAGAATCCCACTGCATGAATGAAGGTACTGTACTCTAAGAACTTTCTCCTGCTAAAGTTTAGTGCCCCAGGCCATAAACTATACAAAGGACAGTTCCTGAGTAGAACTATAGAGAGTGCATATTGTAGTTGCACAGGAGATATATCAGGCAAGGGGGAAGGGCAGCATAGTCCTTATTACACTGTGTCCATAGGCTTTTAGAGAAATATTTCCAATGGATTTGAATTAGTAAAATTATTTGTTTGTTTGTTTATCATAATGATTTGTCTGCCCACCTTATTATTTGGAAGCCAAGAGGAACATATGTGCCAAATTTCAAGTTTGTAGGCTTTACGGTTCTGGAGATTTTGTGATGATGTGTCAGTGATATTTCACTTTTATAGAGAGAGATTGTGATAGCAATTATTAAATAATCATGAAAGGGGGTTAAATATTATTGTAATAGCAAAGTTAAAACAGAAAACGGGAATAATAGATGGAAGGTTGTTCATAATAAGGGAACCAGCTCACATTCAGTCATCCCCTGTTGTGCAGGGGCATAATCAGGGGTGGGCTTCAAAACTTTTAGCAAATGGTTCTCTGTCTGGTTGCTGGGTGGGTGTGGCCATGGTGGGCGTGGCCTAATCAGCCTCCTGCACCATGGCAGGGTGGGCGTTTTTGCCCTCCCTGGGCTCCGGAGGCTTTCTTCAAGCCTCCAGGAAGGTGAAAATGGCCTCCCGGGCTCCGAGGCTCTCTGGAAGCCAGAGAGCCTCTAAAGTGGGCCCATTTTTGCCCTCCTTGAGCCTCTTCCACGTGTGCCCTGCACTTACCTGCATCCAAAACAGGCTGTGTGGTGACACCTGGGAGGGGTGGGGTGGGGCCAGCCAGGAATGAGATTTGGGGGTTCTCCAAAACTGCACAGAATCTTAACTAGGGGCTCTCCCGAACCCCTGTGAACCCCAGCAGCCCACCCCGGGCATAATCAGATCTTGAAAAATGCTCAGTGATGGGGCCAATCTTATCTTTGGGGCGAGAAGAATCTACAACGTGGGAACCATAGCAGAAATAGTCTGCCGCCTAAGGCCTGACCAAATGTAGCTCTCTAAGCATCAGAACTAGTAACATACTCACTCTGTGAGACCAATGCAGCTTAGGCAGCAGAGGTATAACATACACTCATCATTAGTGGTGCTATTTTACTGATTCGGCCTGGTTCTACGGAGCCGGTAGCAGCGATGAGCAGCGGAGACCAAGCTGGTTCTCTCTGCCGCTCTGCTGTTGGGCCTGCCCGCTCGCCCAGGCTCCCATACTCACCTTTATCCTCTTTATCCAGCTGCTTTGTGCAGCACAGAAGAGTACCGTGTGGCAGCTGCTGAAGCAATCGGGATCATGCAGGCTTGCAGGAAGTGAGTTAGAATGCCTCTGTGCCTACGCAAACGCCTCTGTACCTGAACAAAGTGCATGTTTGGCATGCGCACACACTCAAAGTGTGCACACATGCACAAAGCACACCCACCAGGTCACGCCACCGAACCGGTGGCAAAAATATTTGAATCCCACCACTGCTCATCATACATACACAGAACTGCTCATGCCACTGCATTTTATACCAGTTGAAGTTTCTAGATACTTTTCAGTACATTCCCATCTTGAGTGCATTGTAATAGTCCAATTGGAGGTAACCAGGGCATGAGTGAACATGAGTAGGGTCAGTTGATCAAGGAACGGGTGCAACTGATTTACAATATTTACTTAGCACTCAGTGCAATAACTGGAGACAGGTTTATGTATGATGACTTGTTTAATGTGGAAATTAAGAAGACGTGTTTTGAAAATTAGGTTCAGAAAGACAGAAAATATTCCAATGTTATTTCCTATTTCTTCATATTATGCTGGATAATGTAGGTTGATCCATACTAGGTACTGGAAATTAAGATAGATTGGGAGACTAAAAATATTAAAAGCAACTGAGCTATATTACATTGACTTTACTCCTGAGCCTCTTAATAATACTCTTTCTTGAAGTAAAGTCTAGCTTCAATTAACTCCTTAACTTTCACATAGAGTGTTTTACATTGAGCATGCCTGCATACAAAAGCCATATCTTGATTCTTTTAATTAATTCTTTTATTAAGAATTAATAATAAGTTGGTAGTTATGGTCAAAGTGGGCAATTGCTGGATTAAATCCCCACGACATTTAAATATTTTATTTATTTATTTCAGTTGTTGATATGCACTTCTTTTTGCAAAAATCCCTTACGGCAATTCACATAAATTAACATGGATTTCAGAGTTAAAAGAATTAGATTCATCTACAATTTACTCAAAATCTCTGATGTCATCTCTGAAAAGTTTCCCCCAATTTTATTATATGGTACTACACAAACCTACAAACTAGTACACATCCCCAACCAGTTCAAGTTTCTGAAATTTTAAGAGAGAAGGAGGAAAAGAACATACAGATTGCTGTAAGCACCAATTCTCAATGCCACTGTGTTAAAAATGCCAAAATAAGTCTTTTGCCACTGGCATAAACATTCTCAAGAACCTACAGGGATACACATTAGGTGGGGATGTGAGAGTTTCAGCAACCTAAAACAGATAATCTTGTCATAAGAATTGTGAAGCTGAGATTGTTGTTAACTTATCCAGGTTTTGCAGCAAAGAGGCACAAATCCATGACGGCCATTTTTCCAACAATAAAGGAAGGTTTATTATTAATTAATGGTTTATTATTTATTAAAGGAAGGTGAAGCAAGTTTAATTTTTGTGTGAATCCCAAATGAATGATGATCTCTGCTCCTATTTTCCCCCTGTTTTTCATCCTTTTCTGTGTATACTATAATATTTACTCATGGACAACGATCCTAAGTGGGGAAAAAAGAGAACAGGACATAAAAAATGTAATGCTTCGCAATGAATACCTGGAAGAATTGAAGGTTTGAGCTATTTTAATTTAAAAAGGATGTCATTGGGACTTGTTTGTGCTATGTGAACTTACATGAGTGAAATTGTGGCAACTACAATTAGACCTCAATTAAAACAGTTCCTTTAATGACTGTTTAAAGTTACAACAGCACTGAAAAAAATGACTTCTGACCATTTTTCACACTTATGACCAGAGGTGGTATTCAGCAGGTTCTGACCAGTTCTGGAGAACCAGTAGCAGGCATTTTGAGTAGTTCAGAGAACTGGCCAATACCACGTCTGACTGGAGATTTTACAGTATCCTTTCCCTGCCACGCCCACCAAGCCACGCCCATAGAACTGGTAGTAAAAAAATTTGAATCCCACCACTGCTTATGACTATTGCAGCATGTCCCTGGTCACGTGATCAAAATTCAGACTGTTGACAAATGTCTCACATTTATGACGGTTGCAGGGTCCTGGGGTCATGTGATTATTATTATTATTATTTATTAAATTTCTATACCGCCCCTCTCCCGAAGGACTCGGGGCGGTGTACAGCAATTTA
>JANHFN010004946.1:15724-27390 GCA_032468175.1 Toxicocalamus goodenoughensis
ATCACTTGAGACTTTCAAGAAGAGATTGGACTGCCATCTGTCAGAAATGGTGTAGGGTCTCCCGCTTGGGTGGGGAGGTGGACTAGATGACCTACAAGGTCCCTTCCAACTCTGATAATCTGTTATCTGTTATCTATTCTATTCTATTCCATATTGGCGCCTGTTCCTCATTTATTAAAACTGTGCTATTTATTGATTACTCCATAATTATAGTATAAAACTTCTTATCTCTTGTTTTTTAGGCAGAATTGGAAATTTAGGTATAAGAATCAACTGTAGGAATGGGAATTTTTTTAAAAGAATATATTAGAATCCTAAATCTATGATGAAGAGAAGGCATAGGGGAAATCAAGGCTCTAAAAAAATCAGTGTAATAAATGTTCTTCGTGATAAAAAAAAATCCACTATCCTAGGCTCTGAACACGAATATATCTCTACTCAATCTCCTACTTATAAAATGATAAAATAATTAAGCATTTAAAAAATAAATTAGAGGGTTGGAAGTAGGCAGGGAAAGAGCCATTTAGTGAACTGTTAGAACAGAAACAAAAGCAATTAGCTCCTGATTATTGGTTTGTAAGAACTAATTATACAGAAGCAAGCTTGGTTGCTTTATCTGTATGCACATGTTGTTCTGTTTGCTAGGGGAACATTAATTATAGTAGCACATTTTCTCTCATTAAGAGAGTCTAAACCTCCCTTTAACTGGAAGTAGTGATCAAAAAAGAAACTAATGCAATTTGCAGATGATAATCTTTGGAACATAGTGATCGTTGTTGTCTTTTAGTACTTTCATTGCTGAAATCCTGAACCTACCACCAGAATGCAAAATTGCTTAAACACAGCAGACAGACATATAAAAACCCTGCCCAAAAGATGATTTATTTGATCTCTTCCTTCTCTGTTGTAGTCCATGTGTCTTAGTAACAATTATTGAAGTAACCATCCACTGCTATATTGAGATGAAATATGGCAGCTATGAATCTTCATAGCAGATTCCTAGGCAGCAGGGCACTGGGACCAAAGCTATTTCAGGGCTACTCTTCATTGTGCTGAAAGCCACAGAAAATGAAACAATGTATGTCAAATTCACAGGTAGGTAAACAGGTAGGCAATTAGAATTTGAGCAGGATTGCTAGACAGAGGCAGGACAATTCAGCCTATCATATTCAAACTTTCAAGATTTATGTTTTTGAAACTGCCTTCAGAAGCTGGTGGAAAGAAAAGAGAGAACCTCATTTCTTCCCAGGATTCTGATCAGTGGTGGGATTGGAATAGCTTAACAAGCTGGCTGGGTAGACGTGGCCAGTTGGTCTTGTGACTGGGTAGGTGATGTTACTCATCATACCCAGCCCTGCCTCCTGGCCACTCACCTCAAAAGCAATGGTAGGATTCAGCGAGTTGGGTCTAATCCCGCAACTGGCTGGCCCCATCCCGGCCCATTTTTGGCCTGGTTTTGGGCCGTTTTCAGGCCATTTTGGGGCCATTTCCAGGCCATTTTGGGCCTGTTTTTGGCCTGAAAAATGGCCCCCAAAAGGCCAAAATATAAGTCAGGGCAGGTTCAGCCAGTGATGGGATTTGCCAGTTTGCCAAACTGCACAGAATCTTAACTACCAGTTTGCCTGAACTGATACAAACTGGCAGCAGCCCACCTCTGATTCTAGTTAATATACCTGCCAATTTCTGCTTCTCTTTCCTGTTGTTTTTTATTTTCTATGTAAAGAGGATTGCAGGGTTAAACCTTAGAACTTCTAAATTCTTACTCTATTATAATGAACAGAGGAAACATTTCTGATAGGAGACAAATGTAATTTGCATGTTAGCGAACCATGAAATTATGAACCACAATTAAACTGGCAGCTCCAAAGAGAAGTTATCTTCTATGTCCAATCAGCTCAAGAGGAGATACTCTGGGTTCTCCCTCCTAGGAAAGTAAAGGGGATATGGATATAAAAATAGGTTTTTTTCTATAGGTGTCCTGTCCCTATGCTGCCACTGGTGATGCACTGGACTTATTTTTAGCCCTTGTGTGTTTTGAGATATATTGTTGTTTTTATTGTTATGCTTTTTGATTATTATTATCATTAATCTTGGGAGCATTATGATTTCCTTATTTAACATTAGCAACTCAGAGCTTTGGGGGCAAAGTGGAACATAAATATTAGTAAATTAATAAAATAAATACATATATAATAGATCAATGAAAGAGACTTAACTCTGCAAAGATGCACTGATCATGGGTAGTACCACTAGTAGATATGCCATCGACATTGAAACATTTGCTCAAATGTCTTTGAGGTCTGATATTACAGCACTGATACCCATGGATGAAAATATCAGCCTTGCCTGACAGATTTCCAAACATCATCTCAGTGTTCTAGATTTTAAAAAAATATTTCAACCCCTTTTGCTTAAGAAATGGTTCCTGCAACCTTTCTTACTATTTAAAGAAAGACTTTTATGCATGCATGTTTCCATGTGAACAACAATCCTGATGCTGCAGAGTCCCAATAGCATGCAAAGACTTCCTCTGGCAAATAGTAGCACTGCAGCAGAATCTGCAGTGAAGATGAATGGAGCTAAGATAGCATTCTGATAGCACATTCAAAGCCCCACCAGCATCAGTGTGGCATTTACATAAAGAGGGGCAGGTCTGTTATTATAGTGCAGTGATTTTTATGTTGACCTTTTTGACTACCCTTGACTTTTTAATCTACCCTAGTGGATACTACTGCAGCACCATATATGCATGCCTTAAGGAAGAGACTAGTACATATGTTTGATTGGGTTCTTATGCTACCAAAATCACCCTTGTGAACTGTTGATTTCAAAATTTCTGTCCCTACGTGAGTCTAAAGGCAAGTTTATGCAGAATTTATAGTTAAATCTAGCAACAGCAAATCAAAGCCAGTGCTAAGTTTCTGTTTTGCCCACTTAGGAGATACAATGATTGAGCATTTTATAGATGAGAAAAGTAGATATGAGATCAATTCCCACAACTGAAATTCTGACAGTGATAATACTAGCAATTACTCTACATTTGGTCCACAAACTCCATCTTGGGACTGTGTTATTTATGCATTATGAGTGCTTTTAGATAGCTTCGATAATTTAAATTAAAGTGGTTTACAAGTAATAATATATAAAAATATATGAAAAAGGATCGATATATTGAGCAATGAAATACAAGCAATATTATATTACAATATTATAATCTTTAAATGGTATGTCATTAAGGGACAGACATTTATCACATAGGTAATTCTAACAAATCTAGAACTCTAGCAAATCTCCAAATACATGTTGAAAAAGCCACAGATTTAATAACTTCCTGTGTATATTAAATGATATTCATTAAGCATGATCTATTGTACTTCCCAAGTTGTAAAGATTTTAGCAAGGGCTCTCTGCAGGCATACGTTTTAGATCTCATGGGAGGTGCAGAATTTAGATTGCTAAGGCCCTAAGCTACATAAAGCTTGATTTAAAAGTTAGATCAAAAGATCTCAGAATGGTACACACTAAAAAGAAAAGAAAATATATATGGTCCTTCAGGTTCAAAGAAGACACATTGTTTTCTGTAGTCCCACTCTGGGAGTGTAGAGTCTAACCCAAAGGAGTCAGTTGAAATTCATTAGTGTAATAACTGTAGGTGTTATGCTGTGAAATCACTCATGGTTTTCTATCAGTTTTTGACAGTGTTTGTCTTCAAAGCTGGTGAGGCATCATAGCACAAGGGGCGCCAGTGTCTTTTCCGAAACTCTAGTACACTTTAGAGCAACTGGTGGGGCATATAGCAGTCATCCATTCTTATATAACATGTCCCACCCATCTTATCTGGGCCCTGATAATCAGGGACTAAATGCTGATTTGCAAAAAAAGAAAAAAAGGATGGAGTAGAGAGTGTACATGTGAAACTTCTCCAATTGTTTGATATACTTTTGATACAGGATACAGGACTCAAATCCATATAGAAGGGAAGGGGTAACCACAGCTCTATGAACATTTAGTTTTGTGAAGATACAGATGTTGTGTTGATTGAGCACACTAATATGCAGCTGCCCCAGTGTCTTGCTGGCCTTCTGATCCTGGAGTCAATTGTTGTGTCCAAAGACATATCACTTCAGACAACGCTTCCCAAATATTTGAAACTATTTACATCTGTCATATGGTTATTCTCAGCAGGGATTTTTGGTTCTATAGGGTATTTGGCAAAAGCTGAGAAAGTATTTCAGTCTTGTTCAGTCTTGCACATAGTCAGGCCAAAGAGCCTTTTAATGACATATTAAAATTACACACAAAAATTTGATAAAGATTTTAAAAACTATATTAAGTATATAGCTGCATCAAATTCTAAAAGCTACACCCCCTCCTCCAAAAATCTGAAATTTTGTGGGGCCCTAAGTTGTAATTTGTTTAGCTTTGTGCCTAAATCCAGCACAGCCATCTGTGAAAAATATCTAGGCTATTACTTCTCAATCGTGGCAGCTTTAAGATGGGTGAACTTCAACTTCCAGAATCCCACTGCCTTGCTTCACTGGGTGTTGAAGTCCAACTATCTTAAATCTGCCAAGATTGAGTTCTCCTTCATGATTTTTCCTAAATGTCCAAATAATCATACATAATGATATTTTTTTAAAAACATAACTGGCAAATAATTCAAAGTTCTTTTACACTTTTAATTTCATATATTTTATGTGTTAAGAAAAAAAGAAGACATGATTAGGCAAGTATGGCAAATCTCACAGGTTTCCTTGAACAAAATTGCCCCTCTCTCCATCCATCTGAAGTAATTTGAAGCCTCCTGTATTTTTTGTATAATCATACCAAAAAAAGCAGAGACATTCTGATTAAATTGCAGCATATTTCTTCCCATCCCCAAAATTAAATTACCTTGGAACATATCAGTGGCTAACTTTTATTACTTTTGTCTATACCAGGAGATTTTGTGACTTTTGCTTTATTATAGATTTCTGTCCACATTTCGATACTGTAGACTAGTTACTTATGTGTAAGATGAATCCTATGGAAGAAGTTAGATAGACATTGATTACACAATAAAAGCATAGGATATCTTTTGTGGGATAGTATTTCCTTAGTAAGGATAGGCAGTAATAGAAGTGAAAACTCCATTTTGCCTTGTTTCCTGTATTGGAATTATCATCATGTAGAAACTTCATTACCAACTTTGTGTTTCTGATGTGAATATTGTTAGGTCTACCAGAGATACTGTAAATCCTTTTGAATAGTGATGCTTTAAATCAACAAAAATATTCAAAGCATGAAAGTAAACAAAACTTCAAAGCTTCTGTTATTAAAAAGTGCTTATATTCGCATACGGCAATTATTTTATTTGTGCTTGCTAGGACTTCTAATCTAGAGGACACACCTCTCATTGGTTTTCATGCTCCTTTACCTAAAATTTATAATATGGTAGCATTCCCCAAGCAGGATGTCTTCAGAAACTGAAGATTCTGGGAGTTGAAAACCATGAGTGGAATTAGGCCCGTAGCCAACAGCTACCAGGCAAGTAGTTATCCTCTCTCAATTTTGCCAACCAGGAAATGATGTACCACACCCTACTTTCATGAATTGTTCTCACATAGAAAAGGAGAGACGTAATTTTAATTCAAAGACAACAAGCCTGAGGCAAATTTTGCTAATGAAAAATTCAGAACAAATGGCAATCCTTGCCAGTCCTGAAACTGAACAGAATACACACACAAAAGTACACATTTATCTAAATGGCTAACAATTTAACAAAACTGAAATGTTTCAAAGCAATACAATAATCAATAGCAATCAGAAATTTTGCTCACATTGTAGTAAAAGGAAGACTGACAGTCAACCAATTCTTCCTTAAGGACATTTTGAAATAGAGTATATATAATGGTAGGGCAGACAGAATGAGAAGGATATTGTCAGACCCATCTTTGATACTTTAATCAGTGGTGGAACAAAGAGAAAACAGGACATTTTAAAAAAAGTAAATATTTGCGAATTTTTAAACAAAGTAGCTAAATCATCTCATCTGAAGAACATAACTATTAGATTTAATACTTCTCTATGTTGTGACACACTTTAGGAACTATGTCAGTCTGTTGTTTTTTTCCTGCTAGGTATTGTACAGAATTATTCTTTTCGGCACACAAGGCAGATTCCTATGCTGCTGGATAAGTCAGTAAGTTACGTTTTGATGTTACAGGAACATTCGCCACAAATAGTTTTCTTATAGTGCTAATCATGAATTGATGTAAATGTGAAGAAGTGTCAGCCTGTGAAATAGATCAGACAGGAAACCCAATCAGATGAGCTAACTCTAATTTATTGTGAGGTTACATTAACAAAATCTTGCGAAAACCCCTCTCCCCTTTACAGCCCAAGAAACTAGGGAAGGTTCCTTCTGAGCTGTTTGCTCCATCCATATTCTTGCTATGGGCTAAGCTTCCTTTTATCTGACCATTCCCTTGGCTGCATCTCTTCTCCCAAGGTCATTCTCACAATCATTACAAGAAGTATTTAAAAGGCAAGCATTGTGTAGGGGTGGTTTCCTTTTTTTTAGGATTAGATAACATAGTTGAGGAATTATGTCTGCTCTGTAGACTTTAGGTCAACCTTTTCCAAACTGGTGTATTATTTCAGAGCATTTGCAGACACCAATTTGGGGAAAGTTACTTGAAAATATATTTCTCTTGTTGACCTTTCTACTAACAATCATTTTTTGAATCATCTCAAAATAATAGGTGTTAAGGAGTAAAAAAAAGTATATTTATTTATCATTATACTTTAAAATAGGCTTCATATCTTATATTCTTTTTCTAGTCTCAGATTTTAAGCACATATCTAATCAGCTTTTTTTAAAAAATGTAGCAAACCCTATGTATTAGCTTGAAGCGTGTGTGTCTGTGTGTTATAATGGATATTGTATTTCCCCCCCTCCCCCCATTTTAACTCAAAAAACAGAAAGTTATATAATTACATCCTCTCTCTGCAGGGACCTTATATCTGGATCCCAGCAGATGTTAGATGTGAATAAATAACTATTAGCACAAATAAAATAAGATATAGGAAGAGCCAATCTTGCAATTGTATGCTTGGAGTCATTTCTTCCAAGGATATTAGCATTCTAAAAGCATTTACTAAAATAAAAACCAGGCCAAGAGAACATATGGCTCTTAGATTTTTCTTAGATGAGGTCATTGTAAACTATGATCTCTCCAAGAAGAATTTTTCCTCTACAGACATTTACACACCATTCTCAGATTTTAGACATGATACACAGAAATTATTACACTCTCAATTCTTTGGATAGTCTCAGTCTTATTCTCGCTATTATATTCTAGGAAAATATCCACAGCTTTCCAAAATGACTAACAGATTGTGGCCTGTACTGAAGCCAACATCAACTTGCTTTTATACACAGGTTGGAGTTTTTTCATGCCTCACACAGACAACATTCCTGTAACCACCACCACTTCCTCCTCTTCCTCCTCCTCCTCCTCTGGTTTGTTGCCAATCAGCCAGATGTTTAGATTGGATCTGGCGTTTTTATCCACCTATCAAGTCCTTTTCAAAGACCTAGAACAGGAAGATATTGTTTGATATTGTTAAAGGGCATCTTCATAGGATGTAAGCTGTTTCACGTAAAACTGCTTTTGCATTTAACTGAAGGTGATGTCTTTCAGATATTCTTTCAATGTCTTTTTTTCTTCAACTGTTTGGTTTATCTGTAACATTCCATGGTCATCTATGCTCCTTGGTAAGCAGAATCTGTCAGTAATACTGCATGAATGAAGGGCAAGATTCATTGTTATTTTTTTTTTGGTCTTCCTATCCAGAGCTTTTAGTTCTGTTTGGGTCCAGCTGTGTGTCTAATGACTGGAATTGCCCATGTGTTAATTGCCTGGATATTTCCTCCAATGAGTTTGGACTTCAAGATCATCTTCACTCTCTTGATGTATTCACTTTTAACCTTTTTCTTCCCTTTAGTGAAGAAGTTCAGTGTGCTTGATGAAGCTTGAAGAATTCTCAGGTATTTGTAGTGATCATCTTGATTATAGACACTTTATGTTGTTTCCATAGGGCATCTTGATTCCTTCTGTTTTCACTAATTTTCTCCTGTTGATGCCCAGGCTGGAACATTTATCCAGTTCAAATTCCATTGTGATATCTTGGCTGTATATACTTATAGTGGAGCAGCCATTCTATTTCAGATAGTGTTTTTCCATATAACTTCTGATTGTCTTTGTAAAGGAGATGGGGTAGCCTGCCTGATGTTGGATAGCCATGGCCTGACCTATTCAGTATTATTGACAGGGGAATCAATGCAATAACAAACAGGAGTGGTGACATCAGTAGTGCTGAATTCTTTCTTGATATTAACCTCTCCAGGTCAATCATCATTGACAAGCAACTGTATCTTCCAATATGCCATCAATCTTTATACAAGGTTTCTGATGTTTCTACTGATTTCCATTATCTCTAAGCACTTGATTATCCAATCATGTGGCAGTGAGTCAAATGCCTTCTTGTAATCATGTCACATTCAAGTCGATCTTTTTTTCCTCGCAGTTTTCCAAAATCATCATCTCAACTAGAAGATGATATTTTGTTTTTCTGTTGTTTCCATTCTGCTTAGGTGGAAGTTTTTTTTATTTTTTAGATGCTATTCATTGCATTAGCTATCATATCAGTCAGTAACTTGAAACTTATGGGATGGTGGCCAATTAGTCTCTGGTTGACTGGTGTTTCATTATCAGGTAGATTTAGACAGAAATTAACTTATATTCAATTTCACCTTCTTCAGTATGTTGTTAAACTACTTGGCAACAAGTAGGTGAATGACAGACAGATGTTTCAACCAAAAGCCATGCTTCACCTGGTGCTCATCAATTCTTGAACTTCCTTGCCCTTTTCTCCACCACTTCTAGTGTTATTACAAGTTATTCCATTTCAGCTTTTTCCCCCCTTCCCCACATACTTTATCCAAACTGCATTCTTATATTTGGGGGGGGGGAGTTGTCCCATAACTGCACTGTTTCTTCTTTGTCAGTCTTATTTGTTTGACTTGTTCATTGCATTCCATCCATTATGGAATTGGTAGAAACATTTCTGATTCAACTGAAATTGGAGATTCTGCATATAGTGTGCAATTCAAACTTGTATCTGCTGATCTTCTTGGCTACAGCTTTTATTTGCTGCTTGTTTATTTCCAATGCTTCCTTATCTTCCTATTTTGTAAGTAATAATTCTTGATCAGATATTCTTTGGTTCTTCAGTTTGTTTTCTATTATCTCTTCTAGTTTGCTTGCATCTGATCTTAGCTTCCTTGATCTTGTTTTTAATCTTGATCTTCTGTTCTGGTGATGCACTGTTTGGTTTTTGTCAACCTGTTTGTTGATTTTGCATTCAGTTATGACTGTACCTGTGCCGTACATTATCTGGTTAATTTCTTGCCGCGAGCTAATGCTTATATTTGATATAATAGTACTGGGATTTTTAAATGCTTCTGCTAGCTTTTCTTTTGTTAACAAGCTTCAGTGCAGGCAACCCTATTCTATTGTTTTGTACTGTTCTAGATGCTCAGATGCAGAGCATCCACCTTCACTTCTTTCTGAGCAGAAGGCAGAGGAGAGGATGCCTGCTTTGGGGATGAAAACAAATCAATAGCTATGTTGGTTGCCTCTTCTACTAACTCTCTCTGGTTTGCTTTTACAGTCTGATCTACTTCTAGAAAAGCTTCAAAAAAATTGCCCTGGAAATAAATGTCTTTGTAATTCTTCTAATTCTACTTTTGTGAATATTTTATTTCATATTACAAATTAACATAGATCATCATTTTTTTGTTTCTGTTTTCAGTCTTCATATATTTGTGACAAATAAACAATGTTTCTTCCAGTAGTCCTGCAGCTGCTGGCCCTGGTTGTTGGCTGAGCAAGCTCCATTTGCACCAGCAGTGGGCACTTGCACTCAAAGTTCCATTTGTGTGAATAGTGGGCGCACATACACACCACTTGTGTAAATGGAGCTGCTTGTGCTTTTCCCTCCTCCACCCTGTCGGTCCACAATGCTGGAAAGGTTGGAAGAGCCATAGTTTAGTGGAGAGTTCAAAATATTATTCTTGTGAATTTTGTCTGCAAATTTACTAATAAGAAATTGTCAATTTTGTGATGTCTGGAAGGAATTTTGAAAGTGGAGGGCACTCTCGGCTTATTGAGCCTAAAATAAATTCTTATAGATCAGCAAAAGGAATAAATCCAATATAAATATAACTAACATTAGAAGCTAAAATGAGGAATAAAGTTATAAATTGTACTATCACATTGATTACAGCTGTCGTAAGTCATATTTTGTAAAAATGGCAACTGACAAACAAGATGTCATAATCAAAAATATATTTCTTCAAAATCTGCATCCACCTAATTTGACCGTGCAGGAAGACATGGAGGAAAACAAATCACCAAAGAATGTAATTAAAAGCTTAACTAGATGTCCAGACTGACAATAGACTCAATTTCTGTCACAACTGTTATACATCAAGCATAGACAACTATTATTTAAATAGAGAGATATGGAAGGAAGCCCCATTCAGAATGTATGTATTGTTACATAGATGTATATTAAATTTAATATACATTTAATAACATAATTAGGATGTCATAAGAACTTTTTTAAAAAGAAAAAAAGAAGAGATATAGGAATAATTGTAAACTCTCATGCACAAGGAACCAAAATGACATGATATGCTATTCAATTACTTTTTTTAATCACAGCATACCTATCTACAAGAATCTCACTAAACTGACTGCCTTCTCTTGGGAACAGTCAGTTAAGCTTCAGGGGTTCTGGGGCAGATAAAATCTGTGCCACTTTCTGTTGTGCCAGAACTAAGCTCACGCCCCCCTGTTCATACCTCTTCCCCCTCTTGTTAGAGATTCCACTCCATAAGCAGATATAAAAAGGGCAAATTGTTTCATTTTAAAAAGGTTGTAATTCTTTTTTCTATCTGTTTTTCAAGGAGTAAATTCCACTGAATTCAAAACTCTTCTAGGATGAAGATGCATGAATATATTCAAGCACATCTTTTAAAAATCATTGATTGTTAACCATCCAGAAATGGCAAGCATCATGCTCTCATGTTCAGTCTGCATTAACATGACTTTTACATTTGTAGGCCAATAAGTCAACAATTTGGTGATTAAAAAAGAGGTCAGAGAGGCAAACCACTGCAAGTCTATTCCCCATTCAGCCAGCGACTTCCTATGTGTTTAATACTTCCCATCTGTAAAATCCTAGCCTTGTGCTCATAAGTGACGTGAGACTATATGAATTCATATTTGTACAGAACATATAGATTATTTTGGATTCCCTAGCGAAGACAAGCAATGAATATTATTATTTCCATGGCAATAAGCAGTTCTATAAAAAATACAGTTTTATGGTTTAATTTTAATTCAGTCGCCAACAGACTGAAAGGTTTAATCAGAAAGAACAATTTTTAAATAAAAAACTTACCTGTGAGGCAGAAACATTTTTTAGAGTGAACATTTTATTTCTATTTTTAGCTGGCAATATAAATACATAATGTCCTGCCCCTGGTGGAGACTGACTCTGAGGAAGAGGAGGAACAGCCAACAGGGAATGGGAGTGTGGCTCCAGAGGTGGTG
>JANHFN010004946.1:31805-46396 GCA_032468175.1 Toxicocalamus goodenoughensis
CAAAGTTATATTATATATATATATTACACACACACACACACACACACACACACACATACAATAGATATATAGATCTGATTCTCACACTAGCCAGAACATCTAGATTCTAGAAGATCTGTTTTCTTGACCATATATAATTACATGTTATTTTAAATACTTTTTCCGTACACAAATTTATATGAACTAAGGCATATCTACACCACAATGTATCTAACCACTATTCTTCCTTGCTAAAACTGAGTGGAAAAAGGCAAAAAAGACCCAGACACTATACTTCTCTCTCTTGGCTTAGCTACAGTTTTACAAGATATTTGTGGAAAGAATAGCCATGATAGATGAAATGTTATAAAGCTGATACAAGATTAAAATTAGGGAATTATTTTCAGTGATCAATTTAACCTGGAAGAAAATACTTCAATCTGTGCCAGTCATGATATTTTGGTTGTAGTTAATGTCCACATTTACTACAGATGTTACTCCTTTTTTGGGGGGGTGTCTCCTTTAGCACTTGCTTTAAGAGGGCTCAAGAGGATAAGAAATCTTCTAGATATTTTGAAATGGTTTGCTTAACCCATGGCAGTAATGGCTAGGCATTTGGTTTAGCAAGTACAATTTAAATCTTGTTTTAAAATAAATCAGCTTTTACAAGGCAATAAATATAAAATATCATACTTCTAAAACAGTTGAAGAAAAGAGAATCTTAACCTGGCCTAATCCTTCACATAAGCTTTTCCCTAAAACTCCTGCCAATAAGCTATCACACATGGTCTCCGACCCAACTTAATTCCAAAATCTAAAATGCCACTGCATCTAGATATATGTCAATTTTGAGACAAAAAAAACAAGACTGGTAGTAAACCGGTAGTAAAAAATGCAAAAAAAAATATTTAATGTGTTCTGATAGGGCTCAAAGTAGTATGTGGAAGAGGAAGAAAGTATTCTGGGTCAGAAAACAGCAAGGAAAATAGAAAGACCACGGGAGAATTCACTAGAAAATGTTGAGTGACGGTGGATCCCGAAGCACAATTTTCCTGAAACATTTATATTGTCAAGAACTGAGTATGGCTCACCTCCATTATTTTAGTTATCTTTATGTTCTGTATTCGAAACAATGAGAAGAAATCAATGGTGACCTTTCCTTTCATTGGTTTTCCATATATGTACCTGAAATGAATACCCAAAGCACCAGAAAAAAATATCAGTTGGAAATTGTTAGTTTTAAAAGACAGACTGAAAACATATGATAACCCATCATGTACTTATTAACCTGGACAGTTTTATTTTGCAAACAATGGTTTCCCTTTTCTCTCTCATCTTTTGAACATCTCTTTGACAGCACCCAATCACAACTTTTTATCCCTCCTTTCAATCCATGTGTTGTCTATATATTTGTTTTGCAATTTGAGTATCATGTTTTCCTTTCCATATGACCAAACAGCTTCACTTTTTAAGTATGCCCTCCTCACACCAATCAGCTTTTATTTTCCTCCTGTCATACCCAACCTTTACATCTGTACAGGAAGATGTACATCTATTTTACTTATTTTGACAAACATTAATGGCTCCCAACAGACCACACATTACCCAACAACATACTGCCTTGTTGCCAGCATTTGAACTTAAAAGATGCACAGCTTAAAAGATGCACAGCCTGATCTAATTTTTCACCACTGATGCTTAACTTACAGTCATTCACTCTATTTTCCTAACACATATCACACTGGGCTGGGTAAGATATCTGAGGGACCGCCTCTGTCCAATTACATCTGTCCTTCCCATTAGGTCTAGCAAAATATGTGTGTTGCAGGTGTTATCTGCAAAAGAGATTCATTCTGGAGGAACCCAGAAGATGGGCCTTTTCTGTGATGCTGCCTGCTGGGGGAACATTGTTCCCCTTGAGGTAAGACTGGGCTCCCATCCATGACATCCTTCCAGAATTCCCTTAAAACACAGCTCTGACAGCAGATCTGCGGGTCTCAAAGAGGCAGAGTTTTGAAGAGATTTCTGCATTATTTTTAACATACATTTTCTCCACTGTCTTGTTATTAATATTATTTATGTTTTTTAATTGTAGTTGTTTCAATATTTTGATGTCATAATTGTTTTTATTGTAAGCAACCTAGAGTGACTTTACTATGAGATGAATAGCTATATAAATGTGATAGTTAAATGAAATATTTTTTTCACTGCACATTTGTATATACCTATTAAGCAGATACTCAGCAAGCAGCCATCATTCTCATCATTCTTGCTTCTCAATCACAACTTCTATACTCACTTATCTTATCTTAGCCATCTATTCATATCACCTGTCAGAATAATATTCTCCCCTTGGAGACATTCATTCAGAGAATTATATCATTTTTCACAAAAACTAATTTCTAGCTTTTCTACCATTCCATTCACTGTATAATAATATGAAACCATCAGCAACACATGGATATTTATATTTTCATATGCAACAAAAACATATTACATATTTTCATAGGCAATAAAAAAACTGAAAGAAAGTAATTCAAATTTTCTGATATACATGTTGTCCTTTTCATTCATCGTTAAACCTATACCTTCACTTCCCTACATGAATTCATCAATTTCACTCCATGTGATCAGTTCATTTCCATTCAGATTACTGGTATTACACCATTCCCCTTCTCCTTTCTCTTAGTTTCACAAATGTAGAACTATTTTTAATTAACTAGTTCATTCTCTTTAACATTTACTCCTATTGTGTTACAATTACAATCTTTTATACAAGCTGCAGTTGTAAAATACAAAACACATACCCTAGGTTATCAGTCCTAACTGTACCTGTGCCACAGGTAGTTCTCTTTATTAATAATCTGAATAATAGTCAGGTCATGCCATTGTGAGCAACCCAGAATTTTAATCTATAAAATACTATGCCAGCCAATAATATTGTCCACATTCCATCAAGTAGCAAGTTACTTATTTAACATATGGCATCTAAAAGGTCATATAATCATTGATATATCAATTCAGTTTAAATAAAGCATCAGCACACGCACACATACACACTTAAAGTAGCAAGCATATGCAATATACTGATGCATATTCTGGATATTTTTTGCTGCCATCACACAATAATGAACTGTTTTTACCTACTTGCATCACACCTCCTCCAAATCAGAGTAACATTAGAGTAACATATAGCTCTCAATGCCATAATATTTACTTTTTACTTACTTTGCTGTGATAGTGCCATTCAACCTACTTTGCCTAGAATAGTACATAGGTGTTGTTAAAGAGACTTCAAACTTTGGTGCCACTGAAAAATCCCAAAAGCAATAATTAAAGTTACATAATGGAGAAAGTAATGCAACTAAAAGATTAAGCTTGAGTGCTCCTCTACTATATATTTATTATTCAAGGAAGACCTCATTGAATGAATGAATTGATAGACCTCAGAATGATGTTTAGTTTTGCAAGCTGTAAAAGATAAATTTAACATTAAAAACAACTGGATTCTCAAAGCTAGATCTGACCTTGTTCATACTAGAAGTTAATCATGATTATTACTTAAGTCCCACTCAGTGATTTCATTTTGTTTACTCTGAGAATTATTGTCAGGATTCAAGTTATTAAATTTTATGCTAAACAGTCTTGCAATCTGAGGATTATAATTTCCATGTGTTTTTTTTAATGGTAAGTAATATTCTGGATTTCAGTTTTGTGGAAGAATCATTGCCTTTCTAAATTTAAAAATTATTCACCTTCTGCCCTAAAAGAATTATAAGCATATGTTTTTAAAGAGCAGAAGGTTATCACTTACCATATTCCATTACTGCAAATGATTGATAAAAGGCTTGATCCTATGGAAACACAAGCAAAATCAAAAGTCTATGAAAAGCATGTTGAATTCCTTTAGTTTACTGAATCTAAGGCAAAACCTTGTTCAAAATTATCTTCACCATTTAAGAATAAATGCAAGCTGAGATATTCCTTAATCATTCAGAGTATAAAAAAGTGAAAAGTGTACCATCACTTCTTAAATCACAAACAGGCAGTCTGTGATCCCAAGTCAACTCTGGAGTACTTGGAGTTTAATCTAAGTGTGACCTAGCCCCACCCACTTTGCAGTCTTTACTCCTCCTTAAATTAAAGCTGTCATCAAAAGGTTGCCCATTTCTACTTAAATACAAACACACCTTAATTATACTCACATTTACTTGAACCTCTATAGACCAATCACCCAAGAGAGGATTTTTGGATAATTTGAATTGCTTAGCGATCTTGCCCAGTTTTCCATTCTGTGTCAACCATTGCTGGATCAAATTTCGTTGAGGATCCTTACAAAAATATATGTTAAACTATTGCATATATTCAGAATACAGAATTTAGTGCAATATATGACTGCTAAAATAGGTCCATGGCAACAAAGTATGCTTTAACAGAAAATATCCACCTAGAAAACTTCACCATCAATTGCACTATATAATCAAACAGGTTGAAGATCAGGGGTGAGATTCTACCAGTTTGCACCTATTCACTAGAACTGGTTGTTAACATTCTAAGCAGTTCGAAGAACCGGTTGTTAGAAGAAATTACTGGTCTAAACCTATAAGGAAGGCAGGAAGGAAACATTCTGGTGTTGCTTACAGAAACTGCCTCTCGGTTATCCCTTATTACATTCTTGGCAGGACTAGACTTCCTGTCTCAGGAATGTCTCTGGAGTTTTTTTCCCCTCCTTTGCTGGTACTTTGTTTGTGTGAAGTGACCATTCAAAGTTACAATGGCACTGAAAAAGTGACTTATGACCACTTAGGACTGTTGCAGCATCCCCGCAGTCCTGAGAGACCAGGTGAGGAGATGCATGCCTCAATGTGAGAGATATTGAGTTGGCCATGCCCAGCCAATGACATGACTACCAAGCCATGCCCACCAACTAAGCCATGCCTACAGAACCGGTTGTGAAAATTTTGAATCCCACCCCAGGTTACCACATTCTCTTATGGCTGTCCCAGGTAATGGATTACTAATTACTTTCCTATAGATTAGATTTTCTGGAAAAAGAATAATGGATCAAAAGAGGATCTGCACATGAACCTCTGTTCCAGATTTGATTTGTCTCCCAATAAATGGCTGGAAGATTCATAAGAAAGACTATTACTGTGCAATATTCTTATAGCCTGAACAAAATTTCAGTCCAGACATTCATACATTTTGCCTGAGGTACAAAAGAAAGATATGAACTATGGCTCATTTCTATTGTCCTTGCTTGTGATTTTCATATGAGGTTTAAATCCTTGCAAAATGCAGAGAACATGGGCATTTTATGTTATATTTTATATACACTGTGCATGAAGAAATCATTAAGCAACAAGCCCAATACATTGATGGACTCACTACATAGCTGGAGTTTTTGACAATATTTAGGTTGCAAATTTGTGCACAACAATTTAAACTCAATGGATTTAAAGTGGATACACAACGTTAAATCTAACTGAAAAATACAACCAGTTTAATGTCTGATCCTTTCAATGCATTCTGCTAAAATATATTATCCACAGAAGGAAAGGCAGATGGTCTGTTTCTAATACTTAGCATTTCCCCAGATAGCTACATCTTGCAAATGAATTGCAGATTTTCAGACATCTCAGTGCACAGAGCTCATCTCACTATTAGATATTCGTTTGCCAAAACAGGCCATTAAATGGATTGACAGGCAAACTAGATTTTTGCTGTATTGTTTTTTTCTTGTTTGATGTGATGGACAGGTCATGCAGATGCCAAAGAAAGAAAGAACTTCCTTCCATCAACCTCGCCAGGATCTTAATTAAAACACTGCATTGATAACATAATGCAGTAGTTACACCTGAATCAAACATGTTGTGGAAACATTTGGAACCCATGTGAACTGTTGCTGGCAAATGTTATGATTATTCCGGCTGATGCAATTCACTGAAGTGACAGTAATAGAACTATGCCAAATTCTAAGCTACATAGCACATGAGTGGTTTTTCTAGTGCACTAGAAAAATGGCCTTTCAATTTTTGTACAAATAAATGATTAAATGATATTCTTTGAGTTTTTGAAAAATAGCAACGGCAACTAAATAATACATTTGCTTCTTTCATATTAGTTATGATATATTTTTAGTAATATGAGTGTTTTGAATAGATTTCAACTAGAACAAGAAGAACACACAATATATTTAATCACCCAGTTTTGAAACATAGATGTTTGGCTAACTTAGGCTTTTGCTTGAGGGAATTGGCAAAGTATGCATTATTTTTCACAAAGCAAATTTTCATTCCAAGATCCTCTGCTATGAGCAAATGTATTCTTTTTTAATTATATTGTGCTAGGCACACACGGAAGTCATTCAGTCTACATACTATGCCAGGAAAATAAATCAATCTCTCTAAGGTTGCTCATCTTGCCTAAAGAATATGGTCATTTATCTGTCACCAAGGGATTTGTGAATGTCTTTACTACTCAGAGTATGAAGTGATATTTGGTTTTAGTACAGCAGCTAGACTTCTGTGTAAATCAAATTATCTGTTTTTCATTAAAGGCCACCTTAATGAAAATTGAAGTTTCCATTTGCAAAACAGAAGAGTAACCAATTACATAATTACAACACCCTCAATTTGATGTGATAGAAGTCCTTCAAAATGATATATACAGTTTATCTTAAGAAGAAAATAGATAAACATGTTACATTATGTCATGTTCCCAGGTATGAATTTTATATGATCTCAACCCCTTCCATGCAGGCATAGCATAATGTGACATCTCTGAATACCCAAAAGAAGGTTTTATATATATATACACATTCTAAAAGTATTTTTACATCTCCTTTCTAGAAACCACTGAAAACAGGACCAAGATAGCTCCTAAAACTAATGTATATAATCACCCAAATCATGAAGATTTGCATATTCCTGATAGAGGAATATCATTGAATCACGTCTGGCTACCTGTTTTTGAAGAGTTTCAATAAAACTGGAGCACTCACATGGTGCTTCCTTGTGGTTGATGTAACTATATATACTTCACATATAGAAAAACATTTTTGTATATCCGTACATGAAGTACTTGACTAATAAATGTAGAAATGAACCATATGGGAGATCTAGACTAATCTAGACAACAGAATGCTTTTTTAAAGCATGTGGATTATTAATTTCCACATAAGGCATTTTTCCTGAGAAAATAAGAATAGTTGTGAAAATAAAAATATGATTTAATAATCTGTACAGATTTACTCTAGCTTGCCCCTTACTCAAAACTATTTCTTCTCCTCAGCCTTACAGTATAATAACTTCCCAAATCAGTTGTGCCTCTTTGTGTGTGTGTTCATGTATACATGTAATCAATAGAACAATTTTGCTTCATTTATTGTAATATAGTTCATTATTTCATACTTATCATTGAACTTTTGCCTTGATGGCATTTATATGTAGTGAGTACCATGTTCTTAGACAACCAAAACCTCTTTCTTCTGTTTTATTTTTTTAACATATTACTTTTAAGCTATTATGTGTTTTTAGTAAGGAGCATGGTGGCTCCCGTTGTTTGGACACTATGTTGACAAATAGCAAGCCTGTGTTCAAGACCCAAGAGTTGTGGCAGGACGGGATGATCTCCTGTCATTTGCTCTAGCTGCTGCCAGTGACAAGAAAGGAGTCCCCAGCTATGCATCTCTGGGCAACCCTGGTTCACTTGTAAATCCTCTCAACCCGGAAGCACCTCGGTACTTTTGATGTGATGGAATATGTTCTAGTCTGGTATGATTTTCTTCACTTTCTTTAAAATTGCTAATGGAATACTTTGGTTACCAATTTCTAATCTCATATTCAATTATTGTTTTTATAATATATTTATATTATATTTCAGTAAATACAAATGAGATTGTTTCAGTAAACTTTCTTCCTTGGTTTTAATGTAATCATTAAGTGGTCATATATTTTCCTCCACAATTTGTTTTACCGTAAGAGTCCACAACCACCAATCTTGTTTTGAAGATATCATCTATCAAGATAATTAGAACTTGCAGGACATTATTCATAGACATCAATTTTTCTGGTTTGTAAGAACCATCTCAGTCCTATCAATTATTCCTGAAATATATTGAATCATTGGCATCTTGATTCAACAGCTTTGTTTTCTATCATTTAGGCTAGACTCTAGAATTTTCCTTAATTGCTTGCAATATTCTGAGCTAATGCATTCTTGTCAATTATGATTGTAACATATTTATCAAGTCCAAATTACGTTATATGATCACTAGTGAATAACTAAATAGCATTTAGTAAAAAATATTAAGCATCAAAACCTAATGTTAAAAGTTGTTTATAAAGCAAGTGCTTCCCATGCTTTAACTGAGAATATATAAGCTAAATGTAGTATTAATAAAAATGTTGTTAGGAATTTAATTACAATTGATAATAGAAACATTAGAAATCATATACATTTAAATCGTTATATTGAGTAAGCAAATTATGAAAGATTATATACACCAGTAGTCTTAAGAAACACTACAAATGTTTGAAAATTCTGTGATTGTAGTTTTTTTCTTTGATTAATATTTCACTAAACTAGTGCCTAGTAATATATATGTGACTGTAATAATGTATTGATATGAATAGCACATTGATAGATAGAATCATATGCAATTAATAAACCACTGTATTCTTTTAACAGGCATTTTTCTGATATTAGCAGCCAATGTTAGATGAAAGCATGAAATCATTTTTCCCATGTATAAATTTACAAAACATACATATTTAAGCTAAAATTTGTTTGGCTTCTGAACCATATAATTCTATTTTAGTGCTAGAAAGTAAGAAAGAAATAGATAGAAAATTGCCAACTTTCAAAGTCTCAAAATGAGAAAAAAATCAGTTAATGAAAACCATGTTTCAATTTTTAGAAACACTTTTTAAAATGTACGCATAAGCTTGGATGCAAATCTCCCATGTGTTTCTTTACACACTATCCCCAAACATTTGTTGTCATGTTTTATTATATTTAGCCAACAAAAAAGCAATACTTATAACAGAACATTGAGTACTGATTGAGAATATATTTCTGGATTCTTAGAAATTGTAAGTAATTCTGCTGTGGTAAATCAGATTTGATGGAGAAATATCAGATAGGATACAAATCAAACATGATTTTATATTCAATAATGAGATAATTTAGAACTTAGAAATCCTCACAACTGTTGTTCGCTTGTGAATGAATAAAATATGGATTTTTTTAAAAAAACAGGTAAACAAAATGGCTGCTTCTTCCAGCTCTGGGATCCAGCCAGAGTTGGATGAAGCTTCTTGGATGAGAAACAAAATGCCTTAAAAGAAAAACCAGAAAGTCCAGTTGCCTCTTGAAAACGTACCTTTGGGACAACCATGACCTGGATGACTGAGAATCTCCATAGACATGTAATATTGGAGTTTTTTTGGCCATGCATTGAAATGTTTTTTCTAGTATTTCAGTCAACTGTTGAGCCTTGAACACTCTCAGACAAGGCCTAAGTGCTGCAATTGCCCCACCTGCCTTACTGCCTCCCTCCCTGCTGCAAAAAATCCATCTATGTTCTTTTGGCTGGCATGCACAGTGGCATATAGCAGCAAAACTGAAATTACCAAATTACCTATGCAATATATACTAAATACTGTACAAATATATTTATTATATTTTCCTAATTATTCCTTTCAGAAACACCTTTGTTGTCATGGAATCGTTAATCACAGTAGGCTAGGTACAAAATCAACTGACTGAAAAGTGTGTGCATAAATTTTAATACTCATTCTAGTACTGAGGAGCATTTTAAATGCCATGCTTTCTCTTGGAGCCAATTTAAAGTAAAATGCACTACCAGATACTAGAAGCTACAACGTAGTTGAGACTAGGAGCCCCTGGGGTTGCTGTCTCATTGGGGACATATAAACATTTGTTAGCAACACGGTGCCATGGTTGAACTGAATTAATACCGCCATGGCATATGTCTTGGCTAGAGGGAGGGGCCTTGACACCCCATCCTGAAATCATAAGTATCTCTACTGAGGAGTTATGAGCACAATAAAAATAATATTTCCTAAATAATAATAATATAAAAAGTATTTAGTGAATTAATGCAGTCCTAGGAACTGGTTTGAATTTGCACCATGTCTTTTTGTCAATAAAAAGACTGTTCAGAGTAAAAGCACAAGCAAATTGTTCAAATAACAATAGGAAATCTGGGAGGCTTGGTTTCCCTTTTCCAGGTTAGGAAGCCACATATTCCCCACAATGTCTGTACCCGTGCATTTGATTTATTTTGCATAAAGGAAAAGGAATTACACATGCCTGTATTTAAATTGTTATTTTAAACTTGCTTCTTTGAAGTGGCAAGATCATTTTGATTTTCTAAACTGTTAACTGTCTCATTCAATTTTGTGTGCTGTACAAATCTAACACATTTTCTCCTTTATATAATTCAAATTATTAATAATGCACAATAATAATGTTTCACAATACTGGCCTGTGACATTCCATTTCATATCTATCCTAGAAAATGAAAAACAGTTGACGAGAACTCTTTAAATATCATTTTCAAGTTAGCTATATGTCCATCTAATACAGTTGTTATTAGAGCCCAAATTTTAAACAGCATGTCATGTGTATTTTATCAAATGTTTTGCTCAGATAAGGATAAAATTCATAGTATTCCCATAAGCTACTGAAATAAGATTAGACTGATAAAATTATAAACCCATGCAGCTCTCTAATAATCCCTATATTATTTTATTTTCTTTTTTTTATAAAAAGTTTTATTGGTTTTTCAAAAGACAAACACAACACAAATATAAAACATTTTTCTTTTCTGAAAGCAGCCTGGCGGGCTTCGGAGCCAGATGGGGTTTGCGGAGCTGCGCAATCCCTGCCTGGGCTCATCGCTGGAGTGCCCCAGATCGCAAGATTTTGGGGTTGAGGCTGCCCTGTAGAGGTAGCCGAAGAGAGGGGGTATCCAGGGGGGTGTAGGAGAGCCGCATCTCCTAGAAAAGGGGGAAGGAAAACTCTGTGTGGAAGGCAGACATTACTGAAAATAAATGTACAAATGGGTTTATGTTGCACCCATCAATCTGTACAACCATGTATCGTGATCAGAATTTAGATCCATCGAATTCTTAAAACACAGGTATTGGATTTTGAGAACACCAATGAAATGATGAAGGATTCAGATTTTTTTTCTTCTTTATAGTCATATTTTATACTTCAGTTGTTTCATAGACTTACTGAATTGTCAGTAGAAGTTTGTAATATAATTCAGAAATCAGTGACAAATAGGATGATACTGAGAAGGTTAACGTACAGCACTTGTTAATTGTTATTTCTGTTTATTGAATTTATGCAAAGCCAATTTTGTTTTGCACCTGCATCAAAAAGCACAAATGGTTTTCTACTTTATCTTGTCTGCCCACAGCCCCCTTTTAATAATTGAATGATAGATCTATTCTGCCTATTCCCTGAAGGCATTTTCTATTTATTGCCAGCAGTCAATGTACTGGCTATTGACAGGGCAGCATTTGGAAAATAAAACTAATTAAAGGATATTTAAGCTCATATGCTGATTCCAGGATCATGACATCATATCACACTATATGTTAGCATTCAGAATTTCATAGTGTGTGCTAACTTCTGTTTGCCTTGATCTTATTTGCTTGAAAGTAAATATCAACCTCTTTTTAAATATATGACTATTGGATTAGTTGGTAGAACTAATTAAATATCAGTGTTTGGAATTTTCATTTTGTCAGCCTTTATTTCTTCTGTCCTTTCTGATTTGTGATTCTTGGTAGAAGGGTGAGCAAGATAATTGCTAATTAAATATATAATTTTATTTTTATTGACATGGTTTATTAGCTATATTATGATAAGTCCATACAAATTCTGCAAGATAAATTTATAAAGCCTTTCTTCTACATGACATTTAGAGAATGGCCCAAGATTTCATCTGTAGAAATTATGCCATTTAGTTTCTTAAAGTGAAATATAGAGACAGAATAAAAATGGATACCACTAATAATACAGATCTACCAAAGCTTGATAAAAAAATAAGCAGTTGATAGCATTTTCTATCTTAATCCCCAATATATTTCTCATGAGTAAAAGCAGGAATTTTATTTTCAAGAGTTGGGGATGTTTGATGGAATATCTAGGTGTCTTGATATCTTAGTATAGATTTTCCCCAATTGTTTGGTTAGTTTATAGTTATAGGTAGTCCTCAACTTATGGCTGGTTGCTTAACAATGGTTTGAAGTTACAATCAACATCCCCAGAGCTACTTACAACCCATTTTCAGTTAGAATGGCCTCACTCACCCTGTGGCTATGTGGTTGTGTATTGGGCTCTTAGCAACCAGCTCACCTTAACAGCTGTTTGCAGCCTCCTGTGATTGTGTGATTGTGATTTGCAATGTTTTTTGCCAATTTCCGGCAAAAAGTACCCATTGGGGAAAATGAACTCGTTTAATAAACACTGTGTTTGCTTAATGATCATTGTAAAAACAATTATAACTTTGAATCTGACTGCAAAAACTTATGATGTTGCAGGCTCAATTACAGTCATAAGGAATACCTTACCTTCAATATCAGCTGTCATAATATCAGTGGTACATGAAGGAACCTGTATCACATCTTTAGGATATGGGACATTAGCAATAGCAGTAGCACTTAGATGTATATACCGCTTCAGAGTGCTTTACAGCACTCTCTAAGCAGTTTACAAAGTCAGCATATTACTCCCAACAATTTGGGTCCTCATTTTACCGACCTCGGAAGGATGGAAAGATGAGTCAAATTTGAGCTGGTGAGAATCAAACTGTTAGCAGCTTGCAATCAGCAGAAGTAGCCTGCAGTACTGCATTTTAACCACTGTACCACCACTGGCTTTATATTTGTTCCTGTTGTGTTTTGTGATCACAATAGAATAAGTACAACAGAAAGTCACACTCTAATAATTAAAATGTTGATTATTCAAGCAGAGTGCAGAACTCTGTTCTTAGAGGGAAAATGTGGGTGAAATATATTCAGGATTAAAGTTTTGGTACTGCAAAATGAATATTTAATGACTCTCTATAATTGCTTCTAGTATAGTTAATAAAATTATTAGAAGAGTAGTTGATTTTTTTTATCATTTCCATGAAACAATTGATGGCAAAGCATTGATCTACAAAAGGATTCTGTGTGCCTCAATGGGCACAAGTAGTTTAATGGACAACTTAGTAGTATTTTGCATAATTTGGAAGTAGAGGCTAGCTATGTAACTCTTCAGTTAAGGTATATGCTGATACTGAACTCTTTTCTGTTTTTAGGGTGGACAGCTCTAAAATGTTGCTCATTCTCTACAAGAACATAGACTGGGCTGAAAAGTACAGATTGGTCCTAAATCACCTAGTGAATGGCAGAGTTGAGTTGGCTGTCCCTAGTACCAGTTCTGTACCAAACCTTTTATATCAGACTGACTTTTCAGCATCTTGAATAATAGTGATACTAATTTCCCACATTTATCCAATTGAGAATCTTAAAAAACAATTTTAATTGAACCTAAGACCCAATTTCACTTTTTGGATAATTGCTTCCACCACTATTTTGAAGGATGCATATATTATTTGTTTCCTCTCTCCCAAACATATGAAGGCAAATTTAATATTAATTTAAAATATGATTGATAGTCAGTCCTTTAATCTGAAAGGATACCAACAGTTTGGATTTATGTTAACTTGATTTAGAATAATTGTAATTGTGATTCTATATCATGGTCTTATTCTACCCTGAAAATATTACAGCAAACAATATTGGGAGATTTACTCCATTGGAGAATAGAACAATAGGGAATTGTGAGAACAGTTGTATCTAATATCTTTTAGGGGATTTTACAGATACAGGGATTGATAACAGATTTCAGTGATACTTAATACAGATTTTTAATCACTGGTTTCACAACTTGAAATAATATTAGGGTTATTATTGAAGCGAAAGAAAAAATAAAAGCAAAGTACCTTGATTGCTTTTACTTTGATAATGGTTCAAAAATGTGTTTATTCTGAATAGTATTTCAGGGAGGGAGAATTTTATATGCAGAGATATCCACAGGAAGGGACAAGAGGAAATAATAAAAGCAGTGTTATGTTGTATACTTCACTTCAATGTGTGCATCATGCTGCATATATACAAAAGATAGAATAATAGCATAATGTTACTTTCAAAAGGTTAAAAGCACTGAATCATTCCCCCCCCCCACCGTGTGTGTGTGTGTGTGTGTGTGTGTGTGTGTGTGTGTATGTAGAACTGGTAGTTTAAGACCCTGGCAGTTTAAGATAAATCAAGGATAAGTAAGGGATGGAGAACAGCAAAAGGCAAGGAAAAAAAATGTTGGTGACCCGTTTGATTCCGAAGTGCCATAGCTGAGACTTGAAGTAAGTATCCCGGAAGTTGGAAACGAACATTTAATCATCTAATCCAGTATAGGGATCCGATTTAAAACAGCCCTGTTGAATATTTATTATTTATTATTTTTTATTTATATGCCGCCCTTCTCCAAAGACTCAGGGCGGCTTACAATGTGTTAAGCAATAGCCT
>JANHFN010004946.1:48441-64929 GCA_032468175.1 Toxicocalamus goodenoughensis
GTATCCATGCATTCATAACTATGTTTTTACTTATATCTATTATCTTGTAAGCAATTGACAAACCAAATAAAATAAAATAAAGAATTAATAAATAAAACTAGTATCTTTATGCAATATATCAGTGTAACAGCTTAGAAAAAGAACTGGCGAATTGGAGAGAAAAGTATCACTTTCAATAGTGCCTGAAGCAGTTTTGCAATATCAAATGTTCAGTAATCATTTTTCCCCCAATCTTGGAGCAAGTTTCTGACATAAAATGCTGCACAACAACATTCGAAATGAAAAAAGCAATGTGAGCCTTAAGGGCTGCCAATAGGAAACTGACATCCACTGCATTACTTATGGATATTTCTTTATTAGGAATTACTATAATGTCTGGATAATTCCTTTCATTGCTGGATATTGAGCAAAATGATAGGGTTCAGTAGGGAGATAGCCTGCTATTTAACCTATGAAATAAAAATATGGAATCTAGAATGTATTGATTTTGAAAATAATTTTACTAAAAGAGAGTTTAATTATATCTTAATGGGAAGAAATCTCAAACTCCAAAGAGGACAGGATTTTGACCAAATTCACTGTCAAATATGAAATGTAAACATTCTATCTTGAGTTATTTGTAAAAATAATAAAGGTGGGATAAAAACTAAACAAACATACATACATCTTTGAAATGTGATAAAATGTGAAAATATATCTTTGGAGAATGGATATCAGTTTCCCAAATTAATACAATATATTCTATTCATAAATTCATTTATTGCACTTATAAGGTTATAGAATTGTCAAATTAAAAATTGACATCTTTGCTATGGCCGTTAGGTCAGAAAGCACTATAATAAAATATATAAATCCATAATTAATAAAACTAAAAAAGTGCTATGCAGTACAATAAAATAACAATATTACAGAAAATAAGGGCAAGTTATTTCAGAATTATAGGAGGATAAAAAAAAAATCAAATACTCTTAAAGCAGAAACCATTGGAAAAGAAAAGAAGAGCTCTTAGAATTTATGCTTCCTCCAGGTTCTAAAGGAAGGAATTAAGGAATTAAGGTACAGTGATCTCTTGAGACCAATAGTGGGAGGAAAAAGGTCCAATTTGGCTGATTTTTTCAGGTATCCGTGAAAAAAACTGGCAGATATAAACAACCTTATTGCTTCTTTCTGGAGTTGCTTTCGATTGATATCTTTAATTTTGTACCTGCTGCCAAAAGATCCTGGCTATGAATAATGATGCATTTGTAGCTTGCTATGCTGCTTTGATTGTTTATATTTGTTTGCTGCTGCTTATCTTATGACTGTTGGTTTATTGCCAAGCAAAGTATAGATCTCATAGCCATAGAACAGAGGTCTCCAAACTTGGCAACTTTAAGACTTGTGGACTTCAACTCCCAGAATTCTCTTGCTGGCTGGAGAATTCTGGGAAATGAAGTCCACAAGTCTTAAAGTTGCCAAGTTTGGGAACTGCTGCCATAGAACATTTGGTCTTGGAGCTGAATGGATTTCTTGCAGTCATTCCCTCTTAGCTCAACTATCTTCACTGTGTTGTCTCAAGGGTATAAAATGAAGGTTGGCTCCCATGTGTGTCACCTTGAATTCTCACGCAAAATGGGGATGTGGTCTATGTAACTGTGAACTTCTACCAGGAAACCTATGGATTCCAGAGAGGAGAAGTACAACATCTCAAAATTACAGAGAGCTTCATTGTCTAATCAATGAAATTCTCAAAGCACTTTGAGACTGAAAAACATTAAAAGTGCACCATTATAGTGCACTTTTGATATAATATGTTTAATTAAATGAATTCAATTTCTGGATCTGAAACATACAGTGACTGAATCAAAAGTCAGCTATCATAAATTATATTTGTACATTACCTATTGATGAAGAAAATAAAATAAAATAAAAAGAATATGTGTGAGAGATTAATATTAATCACATTTCATATATTGTTTAAATGCAGCCAGACCTCTTTAACTGACCTGTTTAAATTTCTGTGAACCTAGCCTAAGACTAATCATTCCCTGCCAATTCAATGACTGCTGGTATCAAGGGGAAGCTCCCAACTGTGAATCTGCAGCGATATCCAAAATGGGCTTCATTTCAATCTCCATGGAATGCCTTCACTGTATGTGCCTATATTGCATCTGGATTCAGTCATAGCCTTTTCTCCCTTATCCAGACCCCATACAATTAAGTAACTTTCAAGGGTGCTGATTTGTTTTTTTCAAATTAGAACAATAGAACGAAGTTATGTTAGCATGCTGATACCAGAATCCTATTTCAAAAAGTCAAATAACATAACTAGCAGTTTTTTTAAATAGATGTTAGAATAATATAAAATACAGGATAAATACCCCAGGATATCGCAGTCTTAAGTGTAAAACAATAGTTTCCTGGAATCATCATTTGAGTGATGTTATTAGAAAGGACTAGAACATTGCAAAATAGTGTCAATAAGGCCTGTAGAATTGTCTTGGTCAATAGAAAATTGCAAAGAAATCAGAAGAACCAGTAGATTCAAATAGTTTCTGACATTAATTATTCTAAAATTAATCACTTATCAAGACAATTCAAAAAGTCTAAGTAGAATTGGGTGAGATCCCATTCAAATGCCTATAGAAATTTAATTTTAATATAATTTTACCATTAGGTACTTGGGGTCTGTGGTAACTTCAGTTGTTAATCAAGAACTACCTATAATGTATTTGCCATCAGTTCAAAGGTTTATGGTACCACCAGTCATTGACAGGACAATGATTTATCCTTGAAAAACATTTACAACCACTTCCTCAACTTTGTGGTCCCAGCTAAAAAAACATAAGATAATTAACTATGGTTTAATTATGTCACTTTATTGTTTTAGAAATCTATCAAAGCTGGGTAGCTAATATACATTTAAATAAATAAATAAATCCAAATTCAAATTCAAATAGTTAAGAATCATCTAGAATCAACCTATGCAGTTGGAGTGTCATCTACTGGATATTTTAAATTTCTCAGGATTCACTGTTGGTTAAAGATGTATGCATGAGCAATGGATAGATGTTTTTATTGTTGCTTAGAAAGCCAAGAAAATAAATAGTTTAACTAAATGTTATGATGAGATGCATTATACTTTTAGCTGATGGCCCGGAGGATGTGGAGCTCTCCTTCATTTGTGATTTTGATGCAGATGGTGATTGATCTTCTATCGATACTGTTGTGATATCAGATTTTCCATATTGGGAAGTTTGACTTGATGATCTTTTAAGTTGTATCTTAAATTGACTTTAATGGAAATAAATTGATAAGAGCCTGATTTGTGTATATCCTTCAGGTAACTTTCTTAATTCATTAAGTGAATATTTCAGCTAATGAAATGGAAATAAATGTTTTAAAACATGCAATTAATCATGTTTAGAGATTTATGTTTCATGAACTTACTATTCTACTACTTCTTCTGAACAGACAGACATAGTTGATCTTCAGATGATTATTCACATTTTGTTGGAAGCAACTATTTGAAGAAAATATTCTGGTCCATTGCAAAATCTATATCTCCAAATATACATAACATGAATCCCTAAATTTGACAATAAACTTAAATTCAACTTTATAAACACAGAACTTGAAACATCTTGGATATTACTAGGTGCAGATTTAAGATGTATGTCATTACTTGAAGTAATAATAATGAAACTAAAACTAAAGTAGTTTAGAAGTGTCATTGGAGAAGACCCTAATGTTTAAAAAAAAAACTCAAGGTAATTGAAAAAGAGAGTGACAAAAAGCAAGAGGCCAAGTTCTATGACTGGTGACAAAAACAAGACCTTATATTCTGTCCTCACTACACGTTAGTCTGTGTGCAGCTCCACATGCAGTTAAGAATCATCACCACTCAACTCCCTGCCAGCCCGCATTTCGTCCCTGCTCAGATTCTCCGCAGTTGCTGGGGCTCGTGGCTGCCAGGAGTTGTGGGAGGCAACCAGGAAGCATGAGGCTATGCCGCCCGCATTGCCTCTCTGGGCCGAGCATTTAGTCAAGTGCAGGCCGCTGCTATGAGAACAGTGCAAGCACCATGGGCTGGAAGTAAGGCTGGTAGCAGGAAAGGAAGATCTGCTCTGGCGAGGCTTGACTTGCACCGTTCCCACAGTGGCGGCCTTCACTCAGTCAGAGCGAGCAGGCCAGCAGGTGGCAAAGGGAAGGGGTGGCAGGCAAAGGGGTGATGGGGTGGCATAGCATCATGCTCCCTGGTCGCCCCCCAACCTGCCCCTAGCAGGCAAGGCCCAGGAGCTGCAGAAAATCCAGGCGGGGGATGAGATGCAGTATCCAGGCTGGTGGAAACCTGAGTGGCGATGGGTCAGCCCGGGCTCACCTTCATCTCTGCCATCAACAAGCCAGATAAGCTGGAGGCTGGGGACAGGCGGGGGGGAAGCTTTCTAGGTCATGACTGCATGGGACGGAGCCGCAGTGCTGGTGACTAAGCAAGCCAGACAGGGACATGTTGCGGTTAGCCGGCAGCAGGTGCGGATGGCTGAGGAGAGCGAGGACTCAGATGAGGGCCCAGGACCATTAGGGATGGACTGCTGCCTTCAGAGATTGTGGGGGCTGAGAGAAGTGATGAGGAGGTTCCTGAGGAGCCTGTGCCAAGTGCGTGTGCACTCAGGTTTGTTCGGAGGAAAGAGCAGCTGCAACAGCATTGGCGACTTGGGAATAAGGCTGCAAGATAATGGCCCCTCCTTCAAGAAGATAAAAGCCAGCTGTGAATGAACATACTTTGCAGAAGGCAAAGACGTTTTGAAACTCCAGCCTTGTGGACTTGTATCCTGAGTTTGTATTTGAAGATTCTTGCACTGCAAATTATTTCTTGTTTGTTACCTTTTGGCAAGGCTTGCACAGTTTGGCAAGACTTGTGCTTATCACAGCTATTTATTTTGCAAAAGCATTACAAGGTTTCTGTTCTATTTGGATTGAGTTTGATTTGTTAGAAAAGGGCATGGGTCAGAACAGGACAGTTGTGGGGGAAGCTAGCTAGGCTACGAGTGCTGAGGGCAGCGGCAGCAGGTGATGGCAGCCTAGGCCGGCCTGGGAGTCAGGATTGAACCGGGGCCTGTGGCAGTGGTGGTGGCAAGGGCGAGGGCGTTAGCGCAGTAGTGGCAGCCTAGGCTGTCCCAGAAGTCGGAACTCAACTGGGACTGGCAGCAGCAGTGGCATGTAGGCGATCGGGGCTTGCAGAGTTTCACTCACCTAGGGTGATCATGATGGAAGGCAGACAGCGATGGATGGTGGGCAGGCAGGTGGGCGAAGACAGACTTCAGGCAGCGATGGCACATGGCCGAGATAAGGACAGGTGGGATGGGGCAGGGAGGGGGTGGGAAGAATGCAGTCAGCAATTATTGTGCATGTGTGCAATGTTGCGCATGTGCAATAAGGACTGACTGGGCAGGTGGAGAAGTGGGCAGAGAGAGGTGGGGGCAGCCAGGGGCCTGATTTATCATTTCTTCGAACTACCAAGAATCATAAAAACCGGTTCTATTGAACCGATCCAAACTGGTAGAATCCCACCCCTGACTCAACAGCTCTGACAACTTTCCCAATTTAAAATTGAAAATAAAAAAAGATGAAACTGCTGCCCCATGTTGGAGAAAAATTTCCTAAGTTAAGTTTTTTGGTATGCTCATTTCTGAATCTAAGCATAAGTCAAGCTTATTTTTCTTCTACTTCTTTCGGTTAAAGGATGTATAAGGCATTGGACAAGAAAGCTGTGGATGTTGACATATATAGGTCACATTCAATTTAAGTTGCTTCAATGTTATGTATCCATAACTGTTGAGTCAGAAATCTAGAAGTAGGATTTAAGGAACAAGTTTAACTTTCAAGATTTCAATGTATTTTCCTATCCAATACCAGTAGAGGTCACTGCTTGACCAACAGAGAGCCTACAGAAGACCAAAGTTCTGATATTACTAAATCTTAAGAAAGTGGGTGTTTCTCTGAACAGGAGTACAATGATGTGATATATCCAGTTTGAACAGTCAACTTAATGTACAATGTCCCTTAAACATTTACCTTGATTTTCCTTTTGAACTCCTAGAACAGAATAGAATCATCACATTGCAGAGAGTATTGTCCTCCCTTGAAAACTGATGAAAGAAAGGAAGAAATCAAGGACACAACTCTCTAAGGACTTTTCTCCACTGCTGAGCTAGCTTTTCTTGAACTGATAGAAAACTATATTAGCACAGGTCTCTCATTTTGGATTCCTAAGTCTTTTCTTTAATAATTCCTTAATGAGTAGTGGTGTTCTGATCCTGCAACTTCAGAGCACAAGAGCCTATGTTTAACTTTCCCGTTTGAACATCACCTATAACCCACCCACCAGCCCAAACACAGACAAACACATCACTCACAAGAAAAGTAGGAAAATGTAGCACTTGCACCATTATGTAATTTTACTTTATGCAGCAACAGCAACAGCAGCTGCAGCCTTACACCGGTATTTACAAGGTAAGTTTTAAACTATTGCAATTCGGCTAGGTGCCCTGTCTGCATTTACCATATAGTATAAAAAACAGGGATGAAGGGCCACATATGAAGATGGGCAGGGCAGATCTCTGAATGCTGTTTTGGATGTTGATGTAATTTTTAGAAGAGTTAGAAATTATTAGAAGTATGTCATGCATATAATATATGAAGAGAGGAAGGAAAGGAAAAAAAGAAGGAAAGAAGGATGGGAGCCAGAAAAGAGATTGAAGATGTGAAGCCAATTGGTAATGTGTAGGTGGAGGAGGAAAAAAGAATAAGGAAAGTTGTGAAAATCATAAACTGTAACCAGCTTGTTAGAAATAGGCATAGAGAGGTATTGTGTGTATGGCGAAAAGGAACTGTAGCTAATTATTGACTACAATAATCTACTTTTGTTAATTATTAACACAAGTATTCTACTGATACAGTGAAGGGCATAAATCATTTCTGACAGAGTGTGAAGAAGGAAGTGAACAGGTCTAGGGAGAAATAATAAGATCTTGAAGTTCATGGATTGCTTCTGGTTTTGAAGAACATTATCTGTGAAGACAGGGAGAATTTAATTTTTAGTTACTTTAGATGATTATTTCTTGGTATGTGGAAGTAATTAGAGAAGTTACTGTGCAAATGGGGAAATTACATTTTCTTTGCAGCCTTTGCTTGTAGTTGCAGCAAAGAGCTGTGTGGCAACCAGAAAAGTTTGTTTATTTATCTGATTTGTCAATTGCTTAGAAGATAATAGGTATAAGAATAAACATAAGTATGAATACAGGAAATAGGTACAAATAATGGGGACAATAGGACAGGGACAGTAGGCACGATCGTGCATTTATGCATGCCCCTTACAGACCTCTTAGGAATAGGGTGAGGTCAATAGTGGATAGTTTGAGGTTAAAGGAATGGGGGTTTGAGGATGTAACTACAGAGTCAGGTAGTACATTCCAAACATTGACCACTCTGTTGCTGAAGTCGTACTTCCTGCAATCAAGTTTGGAGTGGTTCACGTTGAGTTTGTATCTGTTGTGTGCTCTGGTATTGTTGTGGTTGAAGCTGAAGTAGTCATTGACTGGTACGACAGATAATAACAGATTAATAATAATTAATAATAATAATAATAATAATAATTAACAGATTAATAACAGAATAAGTAACAGATAATTTTATGTACTGCGCTTAGGTCCAACCGTAAGCAGCATAATTCTAGGTGGTCCAAGCCCAAAATTTCAAGTCTGGTGGTGTAGGGTATTTTGTTGCGAGCAGAGGAGTGTAGTACTCTTCTCGTGAAATACATGAGTTACATATGTTGTATCTGTTCTGCTTATTTAAGTAGTGGTCATGAAGTGGTTATGTAGCATCCCAGACAATACTGCAGACTCTGCTCAAGCATCGCTTATATACCATGTCCTGGATAGAAGGAAGTGAATTACCAATGATCTTTTCTGCCATCCTCACCACTCTCTGCACCGCCTTCCTGTCTGAAGCAAGAATGCTTCCAAACCAGACAGTAATGCAATATGACAGGATGCTCTCGATCATCCCTCTATAGAAAGTAGGTGGGACAGGGGAAGGAAGATGAACTTTTATCACGTGACACAAAAAATGTAAATGCTGCTGAATTCACTTCACCAGTGTCTCACTGTTGAGCAACCAAGCCAGTCTACTCGTTAGCTGCACACCCATAAACTTGATGCTGCTAACCACCTCCACAAGTGAATCATTAATACGTAGAGGTGTGTGCCTGCCTTTAAGTCTGACTAGTCTGAATAATGCAACACTTTTTGCGCAGAGTGATATATATATATATATTGGTCCTTGCCCAGTTGCTTCAGTCCGTATGGAAGCATTTATCTACACTGCACTTTTTTCAGGTACCTGATGATTACTGTTGACATATTTCTTCATAAAAATGATTTGGGAGGATGATAGTCCCACAAACTCTCCAAGAAAGGTAAATTACCCTGGAGGAATAATACAGTGGGACAAACAGAAAAATAATTGGAATAGGTAACGTTTTATAAATCAGAAAAGGGTGACATTTATATAATCAAAGGCAAATGTACTAAGAATAATTTTGATCAGTCTATGCTAGGCCTGGCAGATCTGGCACAGTAAATGTGCCAACATTGTCCATTGAACATTTAGTCTTGCTTAATAATGTTTCTATTATCATACCTATGCTATGTCCATATTTTACCAGGTTAGGGATTTGACAGAGTACAAACAAATATGATCCAGCTAACAAATAAATAAATGAAAAAAGAACTTCAAGACCTACACACATCTTTAAATTTTTTAACTCATTGCATCAAGAAAGGCATTAATAAATTATGACACCTATGCAGATTTGGAGCATAAGAAAGCCCTGGTAAAACTGAATACTTTCATCCAGGATAGAGACTTGTTTTTCCAATAATAGCTCAATATTAATCAATGTTTTTAAAGGACTCCAAATTACAATTCGGTATTTACTTTGGTGCAATAATGTTGGACTCGCAGAATCTGTGCATCCAAGTCTAAACTATGCTGAATTCTATAAAGTTGAGTTCCATATATGTCAAGGGTAGAAAAAATGGAAGAGAATGATGATATTCCCTAAGCCATCTTTTTTGTCTCTACAAATTACTTTTTCCCTGCTATCTAATGAATATTAGATGTCTCTTGTAATTAAAAAAACAATGTAAAGAAGATGTTTCAAATTACCAACATTGGGTCTTCCCTGATTTCAGCAGGAATTCCATAGCCTAGGCCCTGCCACCATTAAGGTCCTCGTTCTTCCAGTCATAGATACAAAAAGCCTGCAGAACCTTCTTTTCACAAGCAAGTCTGATTGCATGGGGAAGAAAAAGCCAATAAAGTGTGCAGATCCCAATCCATAGAGAACTTTACATACATATGTGGGTTTTGTAAACCCACACATATTATACCTAGGGCTAAATTTTTAAGGGGGGGATATACAGTATGTACAAATAACAGTACCAATGGTCTAACAAGTTCAAACAGGTCTGTAAGAATTGGTATTAACAATGTTACTCTCCTATGTGGTCTGCTATGGCCAGACCACAGAATTGCTTTAACTTAAGGGAGAAGGACCTAGATCCTCTAGTGTTGGAGATTCCAGAGCAGAGGTGTCAAACTCGATTTCATTAAGGGCCCCATCAGGGTTGTGTTTGATTTTGGGAGGCTGGGGTGGGTGTGGCCAGGGTAGGTGTGGCCAGCATATCACTTGAATCGGGAGGCACCTGTGGTGGCCTGAGCACTCTTCCAGAGAGTGCTCCTGACCTCTGTTTTCAGCTGCAGCGGCCTCCTGCAACTCTCTGCCAGCAAAAACAGAGCTCGGGGGCCGCACATGCAGCCCTCACAAGCTCTGTTTTCTCTGGCACAGGCACCACAGGCCGGTCCTTTACTATTTCCAGGATGCTCCTGCGGTCCAGATCTAAGGCCCCCGCAGGCTGGATGCCTTGAGTTTGACACCCCTGTTCTAGAGCTCAGGTTTCCTGTGAAGATATGATACCAAACCCAGCAATGCATCTTCTAAAAGTAAATCTTGGCATCTGGCTTTCCATATACTAGAAAATGATTACCTGGAGTCTTTGGCTGGGTGTCTGCCATTCTGAGAATTTGGTCAGTAAAGCTACACATTCACTTTTGAGATATTGTTGACTGAAATATTCTAAACATCCTTGAGAATTCTGTTAAAGATGTTAATGGGCATGGCACATTGATCCACTGTGAGCCATCTCCTGTTATTTTATGATAGATGTTACTGCTCCTTTAGTGACATTGTGACATTGCTTCTTTGGTTTCTTTGTCTTTCCAGCAGTATGGGAAGGTGGTTCAAGGGAAAAGGTGGTTCAGTCAGATCTCTATGCCCATTAATGACTGCAGTAGATTGTACAGATTGATTAATGCGAGAGCCTATGTCTCTTCCTGGGCAGCTTGAATTGTGAACTCTGGATTTTGTCTGAATGTTTTCTTCAATCCATTCAGTTCTAAGAGCTCTCCGCAATGTACCTATTAACGTCTCTAGTATGTGCATCATTTCATTTTGCTTCGCTTGACGGAGAGTTATGAAAGCTTGAATCACATTTTCCTTCCAACTTTCCATCCAAGATTTTTCTTTTCTTCTTTTTCAGATCCTGTACCTCTCTTATCTTGTCTCCTTGAAGAAGAAGAAGAAGAAATTGCATAATTTGGCCTTGCAGGTGGCTGAGTTTCACATCTGATCTCTGGTTGTTTAACAAAAATGACATGTGAAAGCACTTTTTTGTCTGCAGTTTTCCTCTATGGTTTTTTTTCAGTAAGTTTATTATGAATTATATTAAGCAAAGAAAACAGTTATAAAAATCAAACAAACCCAATACAAGAAAAATAGGAAAAAGAAACTTTTCCTTTCATTTCAGCAAGTATATTCAACATTAACAACTTCTCATCTCTCTTAAAATACAACCAATTACACTGACATTCTATACCTCACTTTAATTTATCAGCTCATCTTTTAATTAGCAAAGGTCCAAAAAAAGTCACTAAAATATTTAACAACACAGATATATATTATCATTTCTTTTTAAAGCCTAATCCAATGCTTCATAATAAACAAAGTCTAATCTCAACTAGCAATCGGACATTACAAACATTAGAACCTATCAAACATTGCCAGAAATAATATCCCCTTATTTATATATCAAAAGTATTAATGTAGATGTTACAAACCAACCAATATGCCCAGGTAGTACCATCCCAAAACAAAAAATTACCCAGTATTAAACATCATCAAAGATAGCAACTCATTATTATAACCTCTATGTATATGCTGAAAGTAATAATATATATAGTTACTACAGATTAACCATTGCATTCAATCAGTCATTTAAAAACTAAAACAATACTATAGTCCCCTTTTGTTGTATATTACAAACAAATAAATATATAAAATCCTACAGAACTGGAAACATCTTTTTAAATGGATTAAAGAGAGATTCATCAGCGAATATCAATCTTGCAAGTTCTAAAGACCTTTCAAAATAATAGAGTTGGAGGTCTTACAGACCAATGCCCTACTCAATGCCCTATATCATTTCAGACAAACATTGTCAAATCTCTTCTTGAAAAGAATGTTGGAGCAGTGTTGGAAAACCCAAAACCTCTGGAGACAAGTGTCATTGACTCATTGTCCTCACTGACAGGAAATTTCCCAATCTAGTTTGGTTCTCTCCTTCATTAGTTTCCTTCCATTGCTTCTTGTCCTGCCTTTGGAAAATAGGTTGACCCATCTTCTTTGTGGCAGCCCCTTGGATATTGGAATACTGCTATCATGTCATTACTGGTCTTTTCTTTTCATTAAAGTAGACATACCCAATTCCTGCAACAGTTCTAATCATCTGTGTTGCTCTTCTCTGCACTCTGAGAAGTAGTAAAAAGAAAATTCAAGGTGATTAAAAAAGTGAATCTAAAACAAATTTTGAGTCCCATAGAAAGGCTACATTAATGGCTCAGGCTATGACAGAACTACTGGTGGGATTCAAAAATTTTTACTACCAGTTCTGTGGGTGTGGCTTGGTGGGCATGGCAGGGGAAGGATACTGTAAAATCTCCATTCCCTCTCCATTCCTTGGGGAAGGTTACTGCAAAATTCCCATTCCCTCCCTACCCCACTAACCTGCTTTCCAACTCCGTTCTTCTGTGCGGGGCAACAAATGAAGACCCAGCCAATCAGCTGGGACTCAGGAGGCAGAGAATATATGGGGGCGGGGCCAGTCAGAGGTGGTATTCCGACCTACTCAAAATTTCCACTACCAGTTCTCCAAACTACTCAAACTAACAGGAGCTGGCAACAGAGTTCAGTTAAATGAATAACAATAATAAAATAACATTAGAAGTTGTGTTTTGAGGCCCTGTGGGCTGAGTTGTTAAAGGGCTGATCCTACTCATTATAAGGGAAGTGTTCTCCTGTAAGCAAATGAAGAGGAAGAACCAAAAGCAACTTGGAAATAAGATTCAAGGTCTGTAGCAACCACCCACCCTCCTAGAGAAGGAAATATTTTGGGGAATATTAAAAAGACAGGATATAATATTTCCCCTAAAGGGGAAGTGGAGAAAAATCTTAAGGGAAGAAGGAACCAGCTCCAGTCTCCCTGCCCCAAGCAGAAACTGAGGAGGCCACTTTTAGAAATGCAGATATGGTAATTCATTCAGAAAGACTGGGCAGACAGAAACTCCAGATAAGCAAGTTAGGCAAGGCAAAGGTTGATATGATTAACTCAGACAAATACCTAGGATTTGCATTTCCTCTTTTGCCTATAGAGCCAGCCATGACCCCTACATGACCCCATCGGAATCAAAAAGGTATAAAAAAATCCACCTACTCTCAACTCCATTTTGTCAGCTGTCCCAGAACTGCATGCTGTGTGTGTGTTGGTTCTGTTCACCGATAAACAGAATCTTTCCTTCCAATCAGCCTCTATTTTATTCCCAGCTTGGAAATGAACCTGGATTTTTCTTTCAACATTCCCTAACAAATTTTTCTTTTAAATCATTGTTTCTCAAACCTGGCAACTTCAGTATATTTCCTAGCCGGCCAGCCAGCCAGCCTGCTTCATACATTGTCCAGTTGCCCAGGTGAGAACCTCTGCTCTAAATAGTATGTGTGGTTTACCTAAGGGCCTGAGTAAGACAAATAAAAGGCTATGTTTCAAAAAAGAAATGCAAATGAACAGATTTACTTATCTTAAAGCAGTTTTACATTCCTGCCTGAAAACAATCTGGCCTATATTTGCACAACGTGCAACCTTGCAACAAGCTTAAGGAGAAAGTCAAGGACTGAAGCAGTGAGAAACTGCATTTCAACTCATAAGAGAACTGAAGATTTGTCACGGGTAACAACCCATGGCTGATGGTCTACATGCAGCCCCAGTGCTCCAGGATCATGGTGCCAATGTTACAAACTCTGGCAGTCTAGCTGTTATTGCTCCAAAGCTCCTGTTCAGAATTACTTCCTAAATGCTGTACAGTTCTAATGAAGGATAGCATTCCAATTCAGTGGTGGGATTCTAATTCTTTTACTTCCTGTTCTGTGGGCGTGGCTTGGTGGGTGTGGCAGGGGAAGCATACTGTAAAATCTCCACCTTCCCCACTCATGGGGGAAGGTTACTACAAAATCCCATTCCATCCGCACCCCACTAACCTGCTTTCCAGCTCTGTTCTTCTGTGCAGGGCAACAAAAGAACACCCAGCCAATCAGCTGGGACTCAGGAGGCAGGGAATAGATGGGGGAGGGGCCAGTCAGCGATGTATTTGCCGGTTCTCCAAACTACTCAAAATTTCTGCTACTGGTTCTCCAGAACTGGTCAGAACCTCCTGAATTCCACCTCTGATTCCATTACTACTGAAAGTAATAGAATTTCAATATGATCAAGAGTTCCTAAAATAATGTACGAAAAACTCAAATACAAATAATTCTGGTAGGAGGGGAGAAGCAAAAGAAAGCACCGTAGCACTTGAAAACAAAAAATGACAAGCCACACCACCATAATATATCCAGATAGAAGCAGGAATTGGAGATATATTGAAACAAGGCTAAAACCCAGAATGAACTGATAGCGGTAGAGATGCTAAGTAAAAAGGTTTCTTCGGGCATATGAAAAACAAAGGAAGATAAAAGAATTAGCCTACCAGAAGCTCAGAGAAGATGGCAAAATGCTAGTAGCCAACAAAGAAGACACTGAACTATAGTACAGGTAGTCCTTGACTTAAAACAACAACTGAGCCCAAAATTTCTGTTGTTAAGTGAGACATTTGTTAAGTCAATTTTGCCCCATTTTACCACCTTTCTTGCCTCGGTTGTTAAATGAATCACAGCAGTTGATAAATTACTAACCCCGGTTGTTAAGTGCATCTGGCTACCCCATTGACTTTGCTTGTCAGAAGTTTGCGAAAAGTGATCACATGACCCTCAGAGATAAGAATGGTCATAAACAGAGGTCCCCAAACTTGGCAACTTTTAGACTTGTGGACTTCAACTCCCAGAACTCCACAAGTCTTAAAATTGCCAAGTTTGGAGACCTGTGGTCATAAATATGAACCAATTGTCAAACACCTGAAGTTCGATCACGATTGTGGCGATGCTGCAAAGGTTGTAACTTTGAAAAACGGCCATAAGTCATATTTTTCAGTGCCATTGTAAACTTGAAACAATCATTAAATGAGCTGTTGTAAGTCGAGGACTACCTGTATTCTACTCCTATTCAATGCCCACTCTTCTCAACCAAGAGGATGTGTTTTCCCCCAGAGGCCATGATATGGAAACACTGACTTAAGCATTGAAATATAGATTTTAGCTACATTTGAGTGGGGAAATTAATTCTCAAATAATGACACCAATTGATAGACCACTAAGATGGAATTACTCCCTGCATTTCTTCAGCCTAATGTCTTCTCTTAACTGGGCTTGTTTTTGAGGAGGATGGAAAATAAAATAGATTCCGACAAAACAAAGTTAGTGTTAGGTAGCTACTTTACCAGCTGTTGATCCACCATCCCTTGTTCTTTTTCTTACTCTGCCCTACTGTATTATATCCCACCAATTTCCAGAGATTGAACAACTATTTTACAGGTAAAGATAGAAAAGCATCAACAACCATCAACAACAACCATTCTTAACATCAGTGTGATGACCTGGGGTGTGGCACAAAGGCAACACAGTCAGATCATCAGTAGGAGTTCCTTTATTAGCTCCAACTTTGCCCCCAATGTCCTGGTTACCTTCTGGTCTGAAGAAAAACTCTCCCAGGAACAGCCTTTGGTTGCAGAGAATCAAGTCCAAAATGTTGTCAACAAAAACTGTAACTATAAGTCCAATCAAGGCAAGATGAGGTAATTAGTCCGGCAGGGCATTAGAAGGATTCCAGATGTGAGGTGCCAGGAACGCAGATAACCAAAGTCAACACAAGATAAACTCATGTTTTTTCCCAGTAGCCACTGCTCTCAGCTTGCATCTCTTTTAGACTCTCTTCCCAGGTGTGGCTAATGAAGGGAATCAGGGCCCTTTCCTCTCCCGTAAGCCACACAACCCACATTGCTCTCTTCTCTGTTCCTCCCTATGTGCCCTAGGATGAAGAGGGGGTGGGCCTGGATCTTCCTCTGAACCCCCTCTCCCTTGTTCTACCCCTTCCCTGCTCTGCCCAGAGGACTTTGCCCTTCCCCAGTTTCCTCCACAGCCAACGGATCGCTGTTTCCCCTCTCCCTCTCTCTATGGGAAATGCAGCCCAGAGGGAACAGATGTCCAGCAACAACAGGGCTCAAAATACACATGTACCTGACCTTTTGCACACCCTCCCTATAATAGGTATCACATTTTGCAATCAGGAAAATAACCTGCTTTTGACTAGAGAGATGGCAAAATTAACTGCTTTGATTAGAGATAATGGACTAGGTAGTTTTATGAGATGGGAAACCATTTGTGGACTTTCTACTCATTAAATACAATAACTGATGGTTAACAGAGGGATTTGAAGATTAGTCAAATGTTTTACTTAACCTGTTGATGTTCTTTTTTCTTTTTCTTCTTTTCCCCCCCATTTATATATGTGTGTGTGCATAGTATATAGTAAAAGAATATGAAAAATTACTGGGTTATCTTCCAGTGTTCAGCTGGATGGATTTTATATGTTAAATGTTATTTGGTATTTGGATTACATTTTTTCCTCCTGTTTTGTACACCAATTTTTCGCTTTTTTGTTGTATGTTTTTCTTTTGTTTTGTTGGCTTGCTTATCTGTTTTTGTGTTTTACCTTTTATAACAAAACTATATCTCTCTATATTGATAGACAGATAGATATATGATAGACAGACAGACAGATAGATAGGAGAGAGAGAGATAGAAGAGAGAAATGATAGAGAGATAGGTAGAATAAATAGATAGATAGATAGATAGATAGATAGATAGATAGATAGATAGATAGATAGATAGATAGATAGATAGAT